>JBCJKH010030929.1:0-15268 GCA_039877255.1 Loriculus beryllinus | reverse complement strand
GAATTCAGAAGGTAAACAGTGACTCTTCACCAAAACGATACAACTACAAATTAGCCATTACATACTGAAACAATAAGTGACTGATAGAAGGCATCACCTTTTGGATCACAGAACCACAGAATGGTCTGGGTTGGAAGGGACTTTAAAGATCATCATTACACTCCATATCAAGTGTCCTAAATCAACTGTGCCTCAGAGCCTGTGTTTTAGATATCCCTCATGTTTTTTCTTGCCTGCTTTCAGCATGCAAAATTATCAGCTTGTTGGCTGGCTACTGAACACAGTTCTTCAGTACTTCACATATTGAGTCAGGTCTCCTGAAATCAAACCCAGAGCTCTTCAGTGGAATGCAACAATGTATATAAAATTTGTATATTTTCACAAGAAAGAAAAGGTGGAGGGGTGGATAATACATTAGAATTCTACTTTCAGCACCATTACAATCTGCATTGTCAGCATTTAAAGTAGTTTCTACAAAATTTTCAGTTACCTTGCTTAGTACCTACTACTAAAGTTTTCAACTACAGATGTTAAGACTTGCTTGGAATTTTACTCTGATACATCAACAGAATATTCCTCAGTCTATAGAGCAAAGTATGGTCATTTCATAGTGTACCATCCCTAACAAAAGTTCTCCAGTTGTCCACTCAAATAAAAGACAGGTGTCCTTCACAATCAGGCCTCTTACCTTCCATTCACTTTCTCCAGTAGAAATCTTTCTTTATAATGTGAAGCCCATGGGCCCAGCTGCTCTAGCCAAATTATCACTTCCTTAGCAGTCCATTTAGCAACAGGCTTGTGGATAAGATGATCTTCTTCAAATTCTCTGCTGCTCCAGTGATATCCAAGTAGAACTACCTAGAGGTAGATTAAAAAATAAATAAATAAAAAGAGGGATATCCTTTACCTACAAAGCAAATATACTAATGATACAAATAAAAAAGCATTAAGTGGCTTGACATGTAGCATCTTCCATTTGATGGACCCTAGACTATTCAGGTTATTCAGACAACCCTGAACGACACCTTACTTACTCCGTTCAGCTGATGTGTGTTCTGTGCTGACGATGTTTTGTATGTGCATGTAATTTAAGTATACCAGACTGCATGCTTAATAAAGTAAATATGGAAAACCAACCAGATGAAACTTACTGCTACACAAGTTAAAGCTGTCAGAACGCCTGAGAAAAACCCTCCTCCTTGAGGATTAATTCTTCCTGTGTTCCGAACTGTAGGCATCTGGTCATTCCCATATTTTTGGAAGGTTGCTAAGCTGCGTGCTACTTCACTGTTTTGTAGAATATCTTCTTTTCTTTGTTCAATGGCATCAGAAAATAGCTTTTCAATAACATCCCTAATGGGAAAAATATTTGTCACTCTACTATAACCACTGAGGCTTAATATTCAGAAAAGGGACATATTTGGTGGGTTTTGTTTTCCAGCCTCTACTTAAGACTGTCATCTTTGAAAGCAAGAAAACATTAATTATTCTTAGCAGACTTAAATCAATTATTTCCAAACAACATTTTTCTTAGCTTCTAAAGATAGAGGAAATTAAAATATAGCATTAAAAAAAAAATCCTTCTTTCTTATATAAACTAGGACTGTGTGTGCCACTGGCAAGCTTTGCTTATTCAAAAATGCTACGTTAAAGACAACATAAAATCCTACCACCAATCCTACAATCTATTTACTAAAATATTACTAACCTAAGAGAAAGTTTTATTAACACAAGAACTTGTGGGTAATTCATGACAGCAAATCGGTATTTCTAGCTTTGCTCTGCAATCAGATCACATTTCTTCCTATAGATAATTCCTATTACAGAAGTAAATACACAGTTATCAAAGATCACTCTGACTTAGAATTATTAGGAAACAACCAGCTACATATAAAAGATGCAAATGTCTCAATAACTAATAAGGATCCCTTCTCTCCATCACCCCCAAAAAATCAGGATAAAATTAAAAAAAAAAAAACAAAACCAAAAACCAAAGCCCCAGACACAGCCAACCAACCTACCACTTCGTTCCATGCTGAAAAGCGTGCTTGAACAGATCAGTACAGGTGCAGAACATGAGAAACTTCAGGATTTAAACATCCCTGTGCCAGTCTGGATTACCAATAAACTATGAAAATGTGCAGCAAACTCAAGAAACCAGACGAGTTCTGGGGGTTTTAGAAATCCAGAAATGGCACAGTACACTCACCTAAAGAGGATGTTGACTTTGGGGAATCCTTCCCATTTTTCTCTGCATTCAGGACATTCATTCTTCTTGGATGACACCCACCACAAAGCTAGGCAATGTCTACAGAAACTGTGCCCACAGTTCAGGGTGGTGGGATTGACCATAATGTCGTAACAGCAGTGGCAAAGGAACTCACTCACGGATATCCGTCGACTGCCCTCAGGAGCAGCACGTGTTCCAACCTCTGCCCTCTCTGTTTCACCTTGCAAAGTCTCCTCTTCTTCCATCTTCTCTTATGCCTTATCCAAACAGAAAGCTCTCTTAGACCTTCGAAACAGGTAAGGAATTACTTCTGCAAAGCAACAAGATAAACCTCCTTAAGAAATATTAGAATTGCAAGCAGTATAATTTATCATTGTCATTCTTTTGTTGCTCTGATGGTTTTAAATAACTCTCCCAAAAATAAAACATGACTTTCAACCTTTTCAACACCATATTCATTGCAAGCTACAACCAAAATCAGATTCTACATGTAAACAGCAGGGCTCAATCTCCCTATATTTCCTGTGTTACAGAACACATGAAAGTGAAACAAAAAACCTGTGATTCAGACGACTTTCGACAGTTATTTTTAAGCAAAGCTTTACTAAAAGACACTAATCAAAAGAAGTATCATTAAAAAAATACCATCAGAGAATAAAAAAATAAAACACCAGTATATGTAATTTACTTCATCACTAATCTTACCAAGCACATGGAATAAAACATTACTAACAAAGGTCAATGCTGGACATCGCTGAGCAATGTTTAAAAAAATACACAAAAAAAAAAAGATCCACAAAGTCGTAACATTACAGCATTATAAGGGATTGATCTGCTTGCATCTCAGTGAAGGACTGAACTTTGTATCACTTTACCTTGAATTACTCTTTGCTAGTATTACAGAAAATGTACAAGTTAGAAGAGTTTAAGATTGTTCTAAGCTTACCAAACTATTAAACCTATTTCCCTGACGTTCCTATTATACTCTCTGAGATTGTTGACCCTAGTTTCTTAAGAAAAACTCTGATCCAGATCACATACTCATCAGTCACGGTATGTTAGAACCTATCAAAAACTACAATTTTCTTCTCTGGCACTACCAAACCAAAATATTTATACACTCCACCACGTGGCTTCTGCTTAGTACTAAGTTACCATCTTTCCACCCAGATCAAGCAGAGAGGTAAATATGCAAACTGGTAACGAATAAACATTGAAAAAAAATAATAATACAAGCAGTACAGAAATACAAACCGATAGTGCAACCAGGATCCCCAGGCTGCTGAGTCAGTCTTTTCCCAGTAAAGCAAAGATTGCTGGCTTTCCAAGACAAACCTGAAACGTCAGTTAAAGGAAAAAAAAAAAAAAAACAAAACCAAACCAAACCCCTGAAGGTTTGGCACTCAAAACATTCTTCCGGTTTTCCTAGAAAAAAGAAGCAAAGGAATTTCTGTAGGTGAAAAAGTTATTTCACCAGTCTCTGCACCAAATTAGGTAAGAGTAAGAAGTAGAAGGCTCACCGGCCCCTGTCCTGCCTCCCCTTTCCAGCCTCAGCCCTCTCCCTCCAAAGCTCCTATGTCTCGGGCCTGCACCGGTCTCTCCCTGCTCCCCAGACCAAACCGGGTCCACGGCGGAGGCGTCACCAGCCCACCCTCACCCCCAAGCTCCGCGGCTCGGGAAACCGCTGGGCCGCAAGCGGGAGCGGAGGCTCCGCGGGCCCAGTCCGGCCTCAGCCCCACCGCTCGCAGCAAAGGCGCCGCGCCGGACCGTGCCGTGCCCGACTCACCCGCTGGCGACCAGGGCCCGCACACAAGGAAAGGGCCGCGCTGCCGCGCCCGGCCCCCGCCGCCCCTCCCCTGGGGAAGGTCGCGCAGCTCCCGCGGCTCGTCCCAGCACTCCGCGGAAAGCCGCGGCGCGCATCGTCCCGCCGGACGAATTCGCCTTCCTGCGCCCTCCCCGCCCCGAGCTGCGGAGGGAAATTGCACAGGCTCGTGGGAGGCTGCGGAGAGTGCGGGGTGGGTGTTAATGCCGCGGTCTGTCCTTGTGCTGTGCGCGGCACCAGCCTGTCCGACACGTACAGGGTGAGCACAGCCCGCTTCGGGTTTACCTGCAAGCGCCGTGTTTCAAAGCTCTCAAATCACCGGACTGGAACACTACTGTATGCACACTTTTCTTAATACGCTCGCTTCCACATGCGCGAGAGCATACGTCTGCTGAATCTATGCCTACGCACCCAGGTGACCTCCTTCACAGCAACTGTGTTCAGCTTTTGTTTCATAAGTTAAGGTCTCATCTCAGAAGTAAGACTTTCAGATGCTAGCTTGGCTGCAGTACTACCACGCATTGCACCAGGTTGGTTCACACAGTCTATTTCTACCACATGGGCGTCTATCTATATATACACACATCCACAATTATTTATTATTGGTCTGTTCCCTTACTGGGTTTCTTTTCGACAAGAGCCCAAAGAAAATGGAGTGATTAAGTAGAGATGTATTTTTTTCCACTGTGCAACATCTTCTGAAAGTTTTTGTTCATTTGATACAAGCTGACAGTCCAGTTCCATTTCCAATTATCAAACCCAAATAATTGTTTCATTATTCCAGCCTATTTCAATAAATAAACCAATAGTCTCTCATTGTTTACTCTCCCATATTATCCAGATTTCTCCAGAATACAGTTATTACTGTGCTAACCCGTACACAGCTGTGGTGTTCTTTGCTTTAGAACTACACTAATCAGATTTGTTATGAGACAGAGAAACACGTATCTGAAAAGTTCACCAACTTCCTGTCAACATGGAATAAACAGGCATTTATGCTCAAGTGTACATGCCATTTCAAGACTTTTTTGTAGTTTTACTGAAATATTTGAAATCCCAATCAGCTAATCCTTAAAATACTCTAGAATTAAAGTATTAAACCTCTTCTAGACCAGAGGAGGTTAACCTAGACCTAGATGAAAATGTGGTCCAAAATATTTAGGCCTTGTTCTAGTATCTAGGGGTTTGGTACTTTTATTGGTGTTTTTACTTAGCTTCACATTCAGTGCTTAGTAAAGTAGCAGAACATACAGAAGTGGTTGATACAGGCTGCACTGCAGGCTACGTGATGTTGCGGAGATGCAGACTTTTTGTCCTAGTTTTTAAAACTTAAAAGCAATGTAGCCTTGTAACTAGCTGTGTGTATTGCTCTCTCCCAAGAGTAGCCAGTAACATGGAAAGCAGTCAACCTTTTCTGCTGTAACTTTAAAAATTGAGAGATTTTAAGAACTCTGATTTACAAACTATAGTTTGTAAGTGTAGTTACAGTTTGCAAATCTTAAGTGCAGCTGCTTTAATATATACATGGAAGGGAACCAAGAAGGTACTTTAATTAGGAAAAAAAAATTCTGAAACTAAATGAAAGTGAAGCTGTATGCCTTCCGAAACACTTCTTGACATAAAGAATTGCAAGCAGAAAACTAATTAAAGAAAATTACACAATAATAGGGATTTTAGGCTTCAGCTCATTTACTGCAAAAGAGAAAAATCTCTACTACTACTTTAACTAACCTCTTACTTAGCACCATTTAATCATATAGATGATTTGCTGGAAAAGCCAGTAGAATAAATTGCTTATACTTTAAAGAGATAAAACAACTAATTCTTGAAGAATCTTGAGCAGCTTTCTCTCCTCACTCCTGCTTAATTCTGTATATTCTATTGTATAAAGAAATTACCTCCAAATTGATGTAGAATTTTCCACTTGTTTTTACTCTGCTGGAATTCTGGAGGCAATTCACCTGCTGTTTGAACTCTCAACCCGCATCACATACACTGAACTCTGCATGCTGTCCTTGCCCCCATCTGCTTTTTCTGCTCCTGTGCAACATCTCATCTCTTGGGCAGTTGTTCCCTTCCACA
Source organism: Loriculus beryllinus (assembly GCA_039877255.1). NCBI lineage: Eukaryota > Metazoa > Chordata > Aves > Psittaciformes > Psittacidae > Loriculus > Loriculus beryllinus. The sequence goes on along the minus strand of JBCJKH010030929.1, from coordinate 9,134 downwards.
GCACACACACACAGACATCTTGCTGGGCACTGAGCCTTATTTACAGTTATTCTGGAATGCCGTGTGAAAGCGATGGGGTTATCATTTTAACAGGAACACAAACGCTTCTTCCGTAATACCTCAAGCCTTCAAGTTCTCTGGGACTATCCACTATTACGGCACAACCACCGCAAGTTCTGCATTATGCTCCTGGTATGTTCTCACACCTATCCCCTCTTTCTTGCTGGTGCTAGTTCTGCTTTCCTGGTCTGAAAGGCCAAGGCGTTTTCCCACGTACAGCATTTCGAAACACCCCTCAAAAGAACAGCTCTGTCAGAAATCCTTTTCCGCCAGCGGCCCCCTTACAACTTTTCAGCTTGGCGGCGAGGGCAGGCCACTTTTCAGGCCTAACAGTCGGCTGTTGCACTGGCCCCAAGCCTGCTCCCGCTCACCCATCCATGCGAGAACAACCCGAAACCCGTCCTACAGATCACCAAGCGCCGCCTCAGGGAAAAATGGCGGCTGCCGCCCCGCCCCGTCCCTCCCGCGGGAGCTCACGTGGGCGCTCACGTGCAGCGGGGCGGGAGGAGGGGTTTCCGGCAGCGGTCGGTGGAGGTTGAGGGTGTCGCCGGGCCGGGCTGGGCCGGGCCGGTGCGGGATGGAGGTAACCAGGAGCAGTAAGTGCCTCAGCCGCCTTCTGCGCCGTGTTCGAGCCGCACCTCGTTGGTTACGGTGGGGTGCCCCGAGCCGGTGGTGCAGAGGACGTCCCAGCATCCCGGTGTCCCAGCTTCCCCTTTCTAGCCTGGTGGTGGGGCCCGGCCTTGGTCTCTCCTTTCGGCGACTGAGGGGGTCCGCGCGCCTCTCCTCACGCGTAGGGCGCAGCTCTAGGGCTGAGGGGGCAGCGGGCGGGCCCGGGGGTCTCACAGCCCTCGCTCGCTGGCGGGTGCGGGCCGCCTCTGCCCGCCTGACGGGCGGCGTGAGGCCGTCAGTGGTCTGAGGTGTGTTTTACTCCTCTGCCCGCAGATTTTAAGGCTAACCTAAACAAAGTGTATGAAGCCATTGAGGAGTCGGACTTCCTGGCCATTGATGGGGAGTTTTCAGGTACTGTCGCACCTGCTTTGTGATTGTGAACTGTTGGCGATATCTGTATGGGGCCCAGGTGCCCGTGCTCGTTTATGTAACACGTTTCAGTGTCAGCTTGAAAAAGCTCAGGCTACCCCCAAAATGATTTAACTACTTGTTATGTGTGGAATAGTAAGGGTTTAGGCAAAAGCAGATGTCATACTCATGCTACTTCTACTTCCTCCATGCAGTAATTTTTTAACATGTTAATTGCTTTTCAGCTGTAGCTCAGGAAAAAGAAATTAAAGATTTTGTATGTGTCACAGTGGCAAGAAGTTGGGATAAATAGGGGAGGTCCTGCAAGTGTTTGGACAGGGGAAAATGGTAGTAAGAGCTTTATATTTGTAAACCCCATTAACATTATGTTACATATGGTCTTCCCATATTGCTGGTCATTTTGAATAGGAACTATAGCAGCAGAACTTTACTGCTAGAACACTACAGTTAAACTGTGTGGCTTTTATGTTGACATGCGTACTTTTGTAGTAGCAAATCTTTCTCAACTGAAATTATATTAACACACACTCTGAGTTAAAATGTTTTCCTTAAATTACAGTTGTTGCATTTCTTTGCTGTGGCTAATTTTGAAAAGCTTACCCAAAACAAAATATGTTGTATTTTTTTAGGCATCAGTGATGGGCCTTCTGTTAGTGCATTAACCAATGGCTTTGACACTCCAGAAGAAAGGTATCAGAAACTGAAAAAGGTAAAATGTTTACCTTGACTGAAATGAAAATGTTGGGAAAAGGTTAGAACTCCTTAGTTCAGAATAGAGACAATATAAGGAAATATGACAGAGGACTGTAAGACTGGGTTACGTAGATCAGATGGGGATTACTTGTCTCAGTGTCTCTACTCTCAAGAATTGGGGATTGTTATGTTAAATTTGCAGAAGTCATAGAACAGACAGATGTCATTCCTCATGCAAGAGTTAGTAGGTTGTAGAACTTGTTAAGGGGTATTGCGAGTGTTAATATTTATGAGTTCGAAGGGGGGCTGGGTAATAGAAGTTCAGTGACAGAGGAACTACATCAGGACTGGGGTCCTTCCCAAACTACCTCCCCTGCTAGCATGTACTGTCCTTAACAAAACTTAAATGCCAGCCACCAGCACCATCTTTGCCTCTCTGCAGCACACACACACAGAAGAAAGGTGCTGGAGGGTGTGAAAAGCGTTTTGAAAAAACCCAAATGAACATGGGGGACAACATATGGTGTGTGAGGGTCAAAAGGTACAAACTGTGATGCTTTGGGTTGCAGGTTTGGTGTTTGTTTTTTTTGTTTTCTCATATTCTTTTAGTGGTGCTAAAAACCTTTCCAGTATTGATCCAATGGTTGTGAAGTACTAGAGAACATAATGATAAAGTGCCTAGTGACTATGCTAGCGCATATGTAGCACTATTCACTGTTAACCATGTGGGTTAGAAGAATATTAAATGCATTATTACACGTATTTTAAAACTATACGTAGCCAGTGCCCCTCACAGTGCGCTCCCACATTATACAGAATGTAAATGAATGTTGAATTCTTGAGACTGACAGCTGCTTTTAGGTGCAGCATCTCTTGTGTGTGAGCAGTGGGTGGAGAGAGATAGGACTTCCCTCAGTTTTTGTCTGTTTCTGGAATGGAGGTGCATACTACAATGCAGCCTCGGAACTAGTTTTTTGGGATGAAAATTGTTGAAAAACTCTGGTGTATTTACTTCAAGATTACCAGCAGATCAAATATTTGTTAAGAAGATTCAGATTTGCTTAATTTTGAAATGGAAAATAATAATTTATTGTGGATGCACCCACATATCTTTGAATGTGTACGATTTTTATTCTCATGCAATGTTTTCCTTTCCTTTCCAGCATTCCATGGATTTTTTGCTCTTTCAGTTTGGCCTTTGCACTTTTAAATATGATCATACAGAAGAAAAGTATGTTATTCTCTTATTCCTTGTTTTCTTAATAGAAGATTTTATGAAATAATATTCATAAACTCTAGTGACATGGAACTCTTCTTTTCTACAGGTATATAATGAAGTCATTTAATTTCTATATTTTTCCAAAACCCTTTAACAGAAGTTCACCAGATGTCAAGTTTGTCTGTCAGGTTAGTGGAAAAGCAAGTTTGATTTTGTTTGGTTAAGGTGTACCTGCAATAAACTAAAAAAATATTCCCATGAAAGCTACATCATTGTAGATGGAGAAGTGGTTGGTTCTTTTAACAGCTTAAAAGGCAGGAAAACATAAGGTTTTGGGTTTTGTTTGGTTTTCTTTCTTTTTCTTATAAAAGAAATAGGCACTGGTTAAGAGCAATCCCAAAAAATGAGCTTTAAGGGAATCTTTTTGACTTCAGTTTTTAAATATTATTACACATTGCATTGTGTGGTTTCTGGAATTGGAGATAATGCTCCAAACCTGGCAAGATGATTATTTTTTTTTTCCTTTCTTCTCTGACTTCTTGCTCGCTTGCCTTTTCTGTTTGATCTTCTATTCCCATCTGCTTATCTCACTTTCAGTGCTTCCCAGGCAATTGCCAGCATTTTTATGGTTTCAGATTTGTTCTCCTGAACCACATTTTGCTTTCTTTAGTTTCCTCTCTCCACATACCTTATTTTTTCATCTTTATCCCTTTTATACATTTATTGTACTTTATGGAAGTTAAAAACTAATAGCAAAAGTAACACAGTATAAAATCTCTATGGCTTTTTTAGTCTCAAGAACTTTGGTTGCTCTTCACTTTAGACATCATACAATTTCTTAAAAATTGTTAACTAAATTGATCATTTTATGCCACAGATACTCTTGCAAATTGTAAGCTAATTTGTTTTGTTGTTGCAGAGTTCAAGTATAGACTTTTTAGCAAATCAAGGATTTGATTTTAATAAAGTGTTTCGCAATGGTGAGTTCTGTTTCTTTTCTTTCAATACTTGCAAAAATCATGTCTGCATTTTATGCAGAAAGAAAAAGGCAGCCATTTGTGACACAAGGTAGTTCTTCTGCAATCTACAGCTGTGTTGATAGTTACTCTCAAAAAATTTGTTGTATAGCTTCAACAGAATACATATAGATAGAATAACAAGTTATGTGTCTGTGTAATGGATCAGTAGTAACATTTTAGAAAAGGTATCAGTGCGTTGTAATAGGAGCTGCTGCTGGCTGTTATTAAAGTGATCCATATAGCAAGGAAGAGGAGTGCTAAGTATTGTGATCTGCAGCTCTACAGTCCTCTTGCAAATGAGGCATATAGCTTTGAAGAGTCCAGTTTTACCAGCTAATATGGCACATGGCAGAAGGCCACCTGTAGACACAGATTAAGAGTGGGCTCTAGAACAGATGATTGAAAGGGAAAGATAACATTTTGAGCCTTCAGGGTCATGACACAGGCAGTTGCTTGGTTGTTAATAAGTCTTTGCTAAATCACACATCCCTAATTTGTCTCTACCTATGATGAGCTTTTAAATGTCTTTTTTTCTTTATTAATTTTTTTTAAAGGAATTCCATATTTAAATCAGGAAGAAGAAAAACAACTAAGGGAACAGTATGATGAAAAACGTTCTCAGGCCAATGGTGCAGGCTCTCTGTCATACATTTCTCCTAATGCCACGAAGTGTCCTGTAACAATCCCTGAAGACCAGAAAAATTTCATTGAGAAAGTAGTGTAAGTAAAATTGTTTAATATCCTCTGATGTTGTTGAAATGAAGACATAATAGCGACATGCTATTTGAAGCTATTTTTATTAGTTCATTAGCTGTGCAATAGTTCTCTTTTTGTTATGAAGCTTCTTTTTTTTTTTTTTTTTTTTTTTTTGGAGAAAGGTGCAAGCGTCATAAAAATAAAACATTAGATATAGGAGCAAATCATCTGTTTCTTCCAGGGAACAGATAGAAGACTTGCTAAAGAATGAAGAAAATGAAAGTTTGGAACTGGAGCCGTGTACAGGGTTAGTCTCTGAAATTACACATCTTCTAAAAAGAAATACTTCTTTTGGCCATATGGAATTGGGGGAGCGATAAAGAAGAAAAAATCTTTACTTGGGTTAACTGTAGTAAAATCTACATTTGACTAATCTCCGAAGGTTGAGAAAACATCGTAATTTATATGGATGTCATACTCTGCTTTATGAGCTATGCCTCCTGCAGGCAGTGACAAAATATTTCAGTATAGTCAGGAAGTGTCTTGCATATGTGAGCCTCCTTTTGCTACTGCTGAAGTGCTGCATAAGCCCTGGATATTTTATAATTTTATAATCAGAGTTCTCAATTCTATTGAGCTTTTGATTGTTTGTAGTTGACACTTTGTATTGGAACTGGTTTTAGCGGGTTTCCTTCAAAAAGCGCATTTCGCTTTGGAATCCAGATGTTTGGAGAGTATAGTTATTTAAAAATAAGACATAAGAAAATAATAATTTAAAAATAAGAGAGCATTGTGAAGCTTTGGGGTAAGATAACATCACTGTCTGTATTTAGTAACGGCTACAGAATATTTACTTATGGGAAGATAGGTGGTTAACTATACAGTGATGTATTGAACAATTCAATAAAACCCTTGCAAGGCTATATGTTCTGGTAGCAGTGACTTATGTTTAAAAACCTTTCTACAAATGAATATGGAGTAGACTTAAACTGAACAGTTTTGTAAGAAGAGAATTAGTAACACAATTGTCTTTGATTTCAGATTTCAGAGGAAATTAATTTATCAGACCTTGAGCTGGAAGTAAGTTACTGGTAATACTGCCTTACTGTATGTTTTTAGTATTTCTGATAAGAAACCTGGGTAAGATCTGATCAACTTAACCTCAGAGGTGTTTTTCCTTTAAGTGCAAAATTTTATAATGTTTTGAAGATAAATTGCATTAAACTGGTTTGTGACTATTCATTTGAATATTTTGAAGCTTAGTGTTTCTTTTATCATTCCTATCTAAAATCTGTAAATAGGGCAGGTTTTTAGTGAACAGAAAGTGCATGTGCTTATACAGACTGTGGGCTTCACCTGAAAAACTGGTAGTTGTGTAGTATGTAGTAGGTACTGGTATGTTTATAGTTTTCTGTTAAATACCAAGTCTAAGCATTTCTGCCAACTTTAAAAATCCTAATTGTAGTAGTAATTCTGTTGTCCTTTCCTGGCTTACTTTATAACTCATCTTTGCCTAAATATGTCCCTTAAGGCCTTAGGAGAAACTGTAAGGCTGCAGAGATGAGATTTTCATTGTTCTGATTGGATTAGTCCAATGGCAGCATATAGTGGAAATCTTTTTCTGTACATTAACCATATTTGGTACAGAATTCAGTATTGCAACAGTATCAGACACTCTTGCTACTTACACTGGAAGTGGATAAAATAAAGCTTCTCTATAAAATGAAATCTCAAGAAGTCTGAAAAAGAGGTGTTTTTGAGATTTTTTTTTTTCTGTGTACATTTTTAACTATCAATAGCTTCCAGTGACACAGTGTTATGCTGTCTGCTAATTCCTCCATCTTCTGTCAGTGGATGGAAAAGTGTGTTCATGAATTGTATTTGTATTAACATTTAGCTGTGTTGCTTTATGTGTATACAGCTGTATACACTGTGTGTATACGCTGGCAAGAGAAAGCAAAGTTGTGAAGTTAGCATGGAGATAATTCAAGCAGAAGACAATGAGGTTAATTGATTGCGCTTGTATCTTGAACCTTTCACAAGTCATTTTCTCTATTGAAGTGTTCTGTTGTGCAACAGTGTTTTAATGTATCCAGGGTCTGTGACATGCAACAGCTTCAAAGTGAGGTCTAGGTGCAAAATTGTGTGAGAAGTCAGGGTGGAAAGGATACAGTAGCTTTCTAATATATGTTATTTAGTGCTAGTTTTAGTAGTAGCCAGAGGACGAAAGAAGCCTGCCAGTTCTATGGTGGTTGTATACTTGTGATTAGTTTTTTATAATGGGGAGATCAGAGGTAGTGTCTACTTGCTAAGCAATGAAAGGCAATATTTTCTTTTTTGGTCATTTGAATGCTGTGTGTATGGTAGTACTTTGGTAATTAAATGTGCTTGTGGTGGAGCAATGCAGCCCTGTAGCACAGGTAATGGCATTTGTATTAATATTTTCTATTAAAGCTTATTGTTAGCAGGAAGTTCAGGGTTAATTATAAATCCTAGAGTAAGTGACATATTAAAGGCATGCAGTCACCAGAAAAGCTGTCTTGTGGCTGCAAGTAACAGAGCTTTCTCACAGGTGTTCTGGGTTTGAATTTCTTGAAAGCAGAGATTCTGAGATTCTGCATTGTGATGAAATATCTAGACAATGTTTACCTAATATTACTAAAATAAGAAGTTATAGGTTCCATAGCAATAGGATGGGAGATTGCATAAGAAAATAGGTTTTAGTGCCAGTTACTGTTAGATCATGTAACGAGGCCAATTTAACTAGCTTACTGCTAGTTAAATGCTTCAAATTTTCCATTATTTTACATTTAAAGGAATTTTTAATAGTTCCTTTGCACTTAAGACTTACAGTAATAATGACGCATGAAATCTACTGTTGCTGTTTCAATATGCTGAATTAATAGCTACTTTTATTTTTTTTTTTAATTTGTTTTGATTTAGGTATCCGAAAGGTATCCATGTGGAAACTGTGGAGTCAGATAAGGTAATTAGGCTTGTTACTGCCTGTAACATTTGTTCTGTTTAAAGGAAATTATATTTCTTACTTTTACCAACTCTCCTAACTTTTAGATCCAACTTGAGCTTTATTATACAAAATGCAAAACTTTTTAAGTGGAACTAATTTCTGAGCATTAAATATAACCAACACATGAAGTGTCAGTATGTGTTTCTGTGGCATAATAATTTTTTAAAAGGGCACTCAAAGGTATTTTAAGATGTAGTGGTTTCAGCAACCTGGTCTAGTGGAGGGTGTCCCTGCCCATGATCCCCACCAGGGGTTTGGTACTAGATGATCTTTAAGGTCCCTTCTAACCCAAACCATTGTTTGATTCTTTCTATTGGTGAAAAGTAGATCTTGACCTTGAAGGAAAAATAATGGCATAACATGCTGTATCCTGACTTCCCAGCACAAATTCCTGCTTTAAAAAATATTTGGAATCTGCTGTTTGCAAAGAAATGCTGTTAACCTTTCCTCAGAAGTAAAAGGTGGATTCAGTAAAATTAAGTTTGGTGGATGAATCTAATGCAGCTTTCTAAAGTAGGGATTTGGGAGTAGCTGCCAAAGTGGTGCTTACAGTAGAAGAAGCCATGTTGCCAGGTAACTGTTGCTGAGGTATGACGTAGTTGTCTTTACAGTGTAAATTTACAAAAAAAATGCAGTGGTCTTAAATGTAATCTTCTTGGAGTCTCAAACTATGTATTTTTTATTTTTATTTTTTTTTAGAAGGAGAGATATATTGTTATTAGCAAGGTAAATGAAGAAGAGCGAAAAAGAAGAGAACAGCAGAAACAAGCAAAAGAACAGGTAAATAAGTTCCATTTCACTAGTTTTACATGAAAAGGGGAGGAGGAGAATCTATGACTTCAATCAGTTATGCAGAATTGTGCAATAGGGTTTGGTAGTATTTCCCTTATGTTTGGCTGTGGCTGTTGTGTGAAACTGATCCTCCAAATTCTACGAGATAACTTCGGTTTTGCAGTAGAGCAAGAAGAGTTGCTAGACACTTGACAGAATTTTGAAGAATAAGCAGTTGTGGAATACTGGACCAATATTTGAGAGCAGTGAATTCCTCCTTATATGAATCTACTCTGTCACGGAATCATGGTTTAGTAATAGGAAACATCAGTTGATTGCATTTATTAGTGCTGTATGATAGCAGTCACTGCAAAAAGGCTTGCAGAAATTCTCAAGTTTGCACAATTATTTGCACTTACAGTCTGTCCTTGCGACAGTATTCTTTGATAAACTTGATTGCTCCTAGTTGCCCGAGTTAAAATGTCATGTACAGTTAATGTCATCTGACTTTTCTTGATAGAATCATGCTTCACACTGTAGTAACTAATGTAGTAACAAGTTGATTGGAAGGTGATTTCTGGTCTATTTGAGCACTCATCATTTTTTATGG
>JBCJKH010030928.1:0-14954 GCA_039877255.1 Loriculus beryllinus | reverse complement strand
TGTGCTGACCTGCCGTCCACAAGCATCTTACACTTTCTATCTTTGTTGGACTGGGAGAGAGAGGGGCAAAAAAAGAAATTCAGATTATTTTTAAGCCCATTTGCTGCCTTGCTCTGAAATATGCAGTCTCTTCCCCAGAACGTACCTTCAGTGTAATCCGCTCTTTACCAGAATCTATAGTCCCTCATTCAAGCCTCCCTCTGCCTTCCTTCATTATAACCTGTTGCTGCTATCAGGAACCTTAGCAGCTTAAACTGGACTGCTTCTTTGCTTGATAACAGTAATCAGGGCTTTAGCAGACAGCTTTGCAGAATCAGCCTGCCCTGCACCCCTCCCACTCCCAATTTCCTGATGGATAGGTGATCACTCAGGGGAAAAAACGTTGTACCTGTTCACCTGGAGAGCAGAACAGTTTGCATTTTGGAGGGTGGTTGCTGCAAAATTCCTTCTTTCTCAGGGAATTCCTAGCTTAAATTTGCAGAACCACTTTTTGTGGTATTTTGCCTTGTTGATATCTGTAAAGTTGTTAAAAATCAATAACCAAATCAGGGTAGGTAAACACACAGGGGCATTTCCTGCCATTGATTTTTGGGCAGGTTACCCCTCTGAAATCAATTGAGAGCTTTGCTTAAAAAACCTGTGGCATGATAAGGGCCACATTTCTTAAACAGAAAGAACCACAAATCCAATATGAGTTTATCTACCAGCTCTGTCTCCAAAACCTTATGTTTCTGTCTTCTCAATCTGACTTTCCTGTAATACAATCCAAGTAACTCCCATTGACTTCTCACCAAAAGTCTTATTTTCTATTGCTGCTCTTTAAAAGGAATTAGGCAGTTGTTGTTGTCGTGCATTTGGAGATACAGATCTGGAGGTTCAAGTTATCCTGCCTTTTGGCTTCAAACTGATATGTTGGACAGTCTGTATGAGTGACAGATCAATTCATTCACTTTGGGGAAGCTTTTCCCCCTTGAATTTTAAAAGGCTTTGGTTTGGTAGTAGTTGTATTAAGCCAGTGTTTGTAATTGAAATAAGAAACTGCAATAGGAAACACATCATCCGCTAAACTACATTTACTACTCAATGCCAACACTTTAAACAGTAAAGGCTATCCCATATCATAAAGCCATCCTTAGCCACCCAGCAGCTTAGGGATGAGAAACTGATTCAACTCTGGACCTCATCCAAGGCCTCTAGAAGTCAGTTGGTGGCTTTTCTTGACCTGGCAGATGCCCGAGAGTTACTCTAAGGCTCTTTCCTGGGTTACTTTGAATACAGTGCTTCCTTTCTCTGGCCAGTTTCCTTACGCTGCCACATGCGATGACAGCTTTTCTTCGTGTCTGAATTGCTGTTTGCATTTTTTGGCTTGACAAACAGCATCATAATCCCTTTTTATGTATTTTTTCAAGCTTCCCAATCAGGCATAAAGCTGGAGACCCATTTCTCAATCCAGCAGCATCTCTGCTACTGAGGTTGCCAGCTACTGCCTTCCCCCCCCCCAAGGCTTACAAACAGCGCTTAACATCAGTTTTGCAACAGAAGCTTTTAGGATGGAAGCAGACCTTTGAGCGTGACATCAACATTTAGACTGACAGAGTTTAGGAGAGGTGACACCAACCCTCTTCGTGGGTGCTTACTTCTGTGCCTGCTGCAGTGCTGTGCAAAGCAGCGGGGCAGGGAAAACCCAGATGGGTCAGCATAGCCATCAGCTACAGAAAAACCTGGCACAGGGAGGAAGTCTTTACCCCCTTAACTGGGTTGTGTCTTTTTCAGACTTGAGGCTGAGCCCCATCTAAGATGCAAAGAGTTCATTCTCTACCTGAGCTCCTGATCATGATCACAGGCTGCACATGGAGGGGAAACCCACCAGAGAGCTGAGATACCAACCTGGTGCCTCCATCCTGTTGAAGCCTTTCTGCCACATCTTCCCAGCCCGTGTCTCTGTGCCAGCAAGATTCAGCTGCTCAGGTGTTCTTGCCTGCTTTAGACCTGTATTTCATTTTCTGTAGCAGCTGCCGAGTGAGATCCATTTAGGCTTGATGCTAAAGGCAATCTGCCCCATCCACTTCTGTCCTGGAGAAGGTCCGTACACGGGGTAGAGAGGAACAGCAGGAACTTTCATCTCCTATGTGCAGAAAGCACAAAAGCAGCATCTCTCCCTGCACTCCCAGCTTTCTCCAAGTGAAGACAGTAATCTTCAGGGGGAAAAAAAGTAAGGAAACCATAAGCTGGAGCCTCAGGCAAAGCCAGAGGAAGCTGGTGGAAAAGTTCCAGCCAGGAAATAAATCCAGCCAAGCCATTAAATGCTTCGCTCAGACACCTTCCCTGACACCACTGTGGGCCCCCTGCACTATACCCCACACTTGCCACATATAAAACTGAGGCAAGTGACCACAAGCATAAAAAAAGAGTTATGCTTTGCTGCGATGCATTTCGAGCACTCCAACAGGCCAGCACCGCAAGGAGAAACAGGGTTTGTCCCTGTTCCCTGCAGGAAGAGGTTTCAACCAGCAAAATACACACGTTATACCCATGGCAGAAGTGGCCACTACACTGTGGAGGAGCCCAGGGGACCTTTTGCAGAGGCTGATCTTCCAGGAGAGCTCTTCATTTACCAGTTGCAGACCCTTGCCCAGGATGCATCACCTTGATCTGCAGTTGCGGGTACACTGTGTCTCAAGTTTCTGGAGCATCTTGATGTCGGAGAACCCCATCCGCGATTTTCTAATCGCACTCTTATCCATGTGAACCTCTCAGGTTCCCTTCCTGGCTTTCCACCAAGACTAGGGGTGTTTCCTAGGCTGAGAGAAGAAGCTTGGCCAAGTCTAGTTTGAAACTTTGTGGTTTGCAGATGGCAAAGGGGTCTCTTTGATATTTCCAGCTGGCCTAAACTATCCAAGGGAACCTTCCCCATTGTCAACCTTTGGAAAACTAGAGAGGTTCTGTGCAAATTCAAACTCACTCTCAAACATATACTACCTCTGTTGGTTTCGAATGATAAATGCACCCACCAAGGACCTTTCTCCAGTTCTGCATTCACAGAATATGTATGTTCCCTCTTTACTCTGCAGTTATAACAAAGGATAAGAGCTAAACTAAGCTGGAATGTAGTGATGACCTTACAAAATCCAAAATGAGAACAGTTTCTCAGTTATGTTCCCCTATCAGACCTTTCCAAGTAACTGATACCTCTCAGACCACACCTGAAGCTGCTCAGAAAAAACCTCTTGCTGCCTTTTTGCTACAGACACATCATCACTTTAGAACATAAAAACAAAGCATCCACAGCTCCAGAAACTCTTATTGCAAATAATCTCACTGCCAGAAGAAAGGCAGCGTGATGTTTATCAGAAAGCTGGGTTCATATGTAGGACCTTTAGCATCTTCAGATGAAAGCAATCGCACCACAAACAACAGCAAGCCCTCAGTGTGAGAAGGTGTTACCTTCACCGCAGCACTGCCCCAGTTCAGTCTGCCCAAGCAGGCTGCCCACTGACGCTGAAAACACTCTGTTCACAACATTTCCAATGGGATCTTTTTCTGTCAAGGCTTTTCCTGTTCCAGGAAGGAATTTGGGATCACTCAGTGAAAGCAAGCACCATGCCTGCTCCTTCAGGTTCTGTAGGAATTTAGCAAGGAAGAGAGAAACTTTTTGTAACCTGAAAAATTTAGGAAGTTAAGGCCGGTCCTGGCCACGGCTATGCCATGGGATCCAGGAAGCGTCCACCTCCTGTGTGTTGGTATGAAGTCTGAAAAATAAGCAGCCTTCACAGGTGGATTAAACACCGACATTCCCCAGCACCCATCAGAAAAATAACACTTGGTTCTCTTAGGAAGCAGATGTTCCCCAAACAGAAAATGCTCCAAATTTATAATAGCTGTGTCAGACCTGTAATAGTCTTTGGTCAGAGGGAAAATAGAGCAAATAGAAAATATACAGGAGGAAGCAGTGAGGGGGAAAAGGCTTAATCCCACATCCTCAGCTGTAGAAACGTATTTGGAGAAAGCATCGAAGGCTGCAGCTCTGGGAGGAGACTGCACCATCTCTCATTGAAAACAAGCCTGGTATTGGTGAAATTATGTTCCACATCAGCTGTCAAGTAATGGTTTTGAAACCTTAAACAGAGAATACATTTGCAGCTATTAGCACGGTACGGTCATGGTTTGTATTTGAAGGTGAAACCACTTTGTAAGGAGGGAAGGAAAACATTAATTCTATTCATCTTGGAAGTTACTTTAACTCTTCAAAATGCTATGGTAAATTTTGAAACTTTAAAATTAGTTTCAAGATGAATAAAATTAATGAGTGAATTAGAGCTGGTACAGAATTGCAATAAATAATATTCGAAACCTTTTAATAAGCTTTGCAATGATTAGAATGAATGGATTTTTTTTTCTTTTTGCCATAAAACTGGAGCTCTTTTAAGTATAAATTGTGATAATGACTCAAGAATTTCCAGCGTCAGGTTTTTCCATTACATCTCAGCTTCCACAGTTGATCTAAGGCTTAAAGAATAACATTCGAGCCTCAGTTTCTAATGATGAGGTGTTTGACACAGAAAGCAATCCTAATAGAGAAGGCTGCTTGCTTGGTGATTGCTAGCAAGCAGAGCTGACAGAGACAAAGAAACTCTTTTCTACTGAGTCTCCTAATGAAACCTCCAACTTGGACCTGGGACTGTGAGCTAGGAATGGGAATCCTGCTGCCAAAAGCCCTCGGCAGGTCAGAACCATATTTGCAACACTGCCAGCATGTGTTATAAGTCTCCCTTTTAACCAGGAAAAAAAAAGAGACAAGAATTTTAGTAATGCTGATTGATGGAGCCCTAATACAATTAACACTGCTCTACCAGGTTATGATACTGCAGGTCTGGTTCGAAACAGGAAAATCCTCCTTTGAAACCAGGTTTGGAAAATTTAAAGCTTCCTTGCCCGCAGCTCCTGCTGAGCCTTTTAAGCTCGCAGCCTTTCTGAGTTTGTCTAGAGTATGTTTCCATCACTGCTGCTGTCCTGCAAGTGTTTCTTCAGAATGGCTCAAGTTCTGCCTGTACCATTTCCTGTAAATTCATTATTCCCAATGTTGGAGAAAAGTTCAACTTGGCATCAGAAAGCACTGTAGCAAAAATGCCTTTTCCTGTTTGTTCAACCATTCTCCTCTGCATGCCTTGGGAAGAGGCTTTGCTCACAGACATTCCCACTAGAACAGCTGCTCATCTTCATCTGTAAACACAGCCCCTGCCATGGCTTGCTGGAGGACACCCTCAGAGACTGTTTTTGTCCCTATCCCTCTTGAGAGCCTTCATTCCTGCTTCTCCAGGTAGCTTTGTAACCCTCAGTCACTTCAATATTGCAGTATTGCACATGCCTAGGTGGATTTTTCTCTGCTGTTGCCTCTCTGGTGGGTTCTACCAGGTTCACATCCCAGCTGGGAAGCAGATGCCCCAGGCTGTCCCCTACTTGGACTGACCCATGCTAACCTCCTGAGGTGATCGCTTTCTCCATGGGAGGAAGATCAGGACTTGAGCCTGGTCTCTCCAAACTGGTTCCCCAGTTTACAGCAGGAGTGTTTGACCTGCTGATAGCCTGCATCACCATCCTTTCCCTGAGGGGTCACTGCTACCCACGGAATCCCCTGTCCCTCTCCCACCCCTCCTGTCTCTCTGTTAGCTTTGCTCAGTGTGATGAAGCAGGTGCTGCTGTCTGGCAGTGCCCACATCTCCTGGGCATCCACTGCTCTCTAATACATCCACTGCTCTCTAATGAGCTTTGCTGTGATGCTGAGGTTTATTTTCGAGATCCATCACATCTTCATGGCTTGTTTCTCCTGCTCTTTCCAGCAAGACAGCAACGCTCCTCCACAAACAACCCACTTTCTGCTTAATCAATCATTCCTTCTATACAGCAAAATACTATCCCGCTCATCTGGCTTTCAGCTCTGCTTTCTCCACTCTAGATGCGAGGACTTAGCCTGAACCATGCTTTCTTTATTTCTTAGTTTTGCATGAGAGCCCATAACCCACTCAGAAGCAGTTTATAATAATTCTGCATGGGAAACACCACCCAATATAAATCGTGTCATGTTAACTTCCCAGGTACTCACTGTGCTGAAAGCCAGGCGGAGGGAAGGATGGAGCCGTCTTCTAGGTGTATTTATTTCACTAGCCTGGACAGCTCGTAATCGCAGACAAACTGTTTGTCCTTGACTCCTGTCTCAGCAAAGGAAGACTGAACTTCCCACAACACGATCCATATCACATCAGATTTGATATATTTCATAACAGCCTTTTATTCTCCTGTCTTTGTTCATTTGTTTATCAATCTGACACTTTGCTAGGTATGTCACTGTCTTTCTTTTTATTCACCTGTCATTATCTCCCGCTCACACGTTATAATACTCACCTTTTTTATGTATATTAAAAATAAAAAGGCTCTTGCCCTGTGCATTTTCGCTGTGGATTTTCTCTGCTGCACTTAAACAGCAATAGAACGGATGGTTTGCAAATCCTTCCTGACTTTTAGTGATATAAATCATCCTTATTGGGAGCTTCCAGCCTCCCCTGCAGCACCAAAAGGTCCCACTACCACACACGTCTACGGGGCTGAAGTCGCACGTGTGACGCTCTCCTGGCTTTTGGGACCATGTCTATTGGGAGGGAACTCGGGAGCAGAGCAGAAGAGCATCATAAACACCCAAGCACCATAAATAAACATTTACCAGCTTTCCATGATCTAATCCACTGTGTTAACCTGCGATAAATCCCACGGGAGGGAGCCCGAGCAGTCTTCCCTACTGCAAATCACAGGGGCTCGAAGCTGGTGAAGGTGATGTGGTACCTGGCGTGGCTCCCTGGGTCCCAAGGTGCAGAGTTGAGCCTACACCTTTAAAAAGAAAGTCTGCTTGAAACTTATACCCAAATAAAATCATCCTCTGCTCTTCCTTGAGCATTTTACAAAAGCAGACGGGTTATTCCATCCTGAATTGTTACCAGCACAGAAACAACTAAAAATATTTAACTGGTTTGTTAAAATATTTAACGGGATTTTGACAGTTCACCAGCTGTTTAAAAGTAGCTAAAAAGGATGGCAAAGGCTGTTGCTGAGTTTAATAAATACGTGCGTCTGTAATGTTTGTTATCTGAGAAGTACATTTAGATGTCTGCTTAGGTTAGTATCACATATGCTAGAACACATGTTCCTATTCTGGTACACATCTATAATTGTGCCCATTTATCTTATTGTAGTTTAAAGTACCAACAGGATAAATAAAGGCGCTGTCTATTTTACTTTGAGAGAGAGAGAGACCGGGCTATTTAAGTCAGTGAGAGAATACGAAACACTGTAGATAAAAACTTTCAGGGGTGGGGAAAATTACTTTCTAAAATAGCACAATCAAGGACATCTTTGCTGTGGAAAGATTTTTTTGTTAGAATGAAGCAATTCAAAAGCTTCTACAAAATGGGTAGTAGAAGAGAATAGCAGCAGAAGCAGGGAGGTATTCTGCCTGTGTCCTTTTTTACAATCATTTCTATGCATTAATTTTACATGTCTATTAAAATAAAGTGCTCTCGCAGATTTACTGTCCCGTGGCACAGAATCTATACACAGGTGAGGGATGCCAGTGCTGCAGGCACAGGCAGGTGAGGGTTAGAAAGGCATGGAGGAAGCAAGGGCAGGGGTAAGCCTGTAGCATGGCATTACCACACCAAACAAACCCAGCAGGACAAATCCCTCAAACCAGAGCACAAGTGACGTCCATACACCAATGCTAGCTGAGGATCCTACTGAGATGCCTCACTCACACCATAGATTAGGGCTAGAGACACTGCCTACACATAACCCCACTCAAGATCAGGGAAAAGCTACCATACACCAATGCTAGCTGAGGATCCTACTGAAATGCCTCACTCACACCATAGATTAGGGCTAGAGACACTGCCTACACATAATCCCACTCAAGATCAAGGAAAAGCTACCAGGACATGGCCTTTACCCACATTTGTCTGGTCTTTGTTCAACATGAGATGTGAAGATTTGCTGAGACAGCATTAAGATGCCTACCTTGCCTACCTCATACACATCCTGAAGACGAACAGAACTGGGGTGCAGGATAAGGTCTTTCAAAGCAAACATCCTTCAAGATATACCTACCCCAAACTGACCTCTCACACCCAGTTCTTCTAATCACTACCGTGTTAATCCAGATGTGGAAGAAAGCAATCAGCCCACACTAAAGCCAGAAACAACTGTCCCAACCCTTGACACCAGCCATGACATGCAGGGAAATAAAACAGATCAGGAATCCAGCACTTTGTGGCTCGGATTTGTGAAAGCAATGATAAATTATAAAAAGGATTTAGGAAAACTCTAATTGCAGGAATCAGTCTTGAGAGACAGAGCGAGACTCACAGACTTCTTTGATGTTCAATCCATAGAAGTCCTCAAATTACAGAGGGAGAATCATTTCACAGCTTGGAATAAAATGACAGTCCAGAAACACACTGAAAACTGGCCACCAGGCATCAGTAAGAAAACAAACTGCCAGTGGCAAAATGAACATTAAAACCAGGATGGCCAGACACATGCAAAATGTATTTTAAAGGAGAAGTCAAAGAGTTCGATCATATTTGTGACTAAACACAACTGCCCACAGATCAGCCTGGTGGCACTGGGTTTCCAGGCGTGATTTTTCTGCCTCTTCTTCTTGAAGATAAACTGCATAAAGGGAGCCTTGGCAGGACAAATGAGACTACTGAGGTCACTCAGTTCTGGTGTGAACTGTTTGAAATGAAGTAGATATGGCAATGAAGGGGGTTAGGGTGCTGATTTGTCAATCTGAGAAGAACTGTGAAGCAGCCGTAATGAAACATCTCCCCTAACCACACCTTAGGAGAGTGCATAAGCAACAGTGATGAAGTGGACAGTGAGCAGCAGCAGCTGGATCTGCCTAAGACTTGTAAGGGCCCCATAATATTTTCTTACCTAAACTGAATAAAAATATATCCAGTGGGGCATTAAAGTTATTTTCATCACACACACAGTTAGCATCAGTCAAGGTAAGAGCCATCCTGGAGCACACTATGTGCTCTAAGAACATCAAAGCTATTTTACGTGGAATAAAACATGATACTGCAGGAGTTTCTCGCAGCCTGAGTTATGCACCAGCGCTGGATGACAATTCAAATAACACTGGAAAAAGTAATCCCAGGCTGGGCTTTGAATTCCTAGGTGTAGCAAGAGCTGGAAGCCTGAAGAACGCTTCTAAATCACCCATGTGTGATGGATCATCACAAATGTACCAGCATTGCTGGAAGTCTTGCAAATGACAGAGGCTCAAATGAGGGCTCTATCCTGTAAAATCAAGAGTGGTGCCAAGACCACAGCTATTCAGATGCCTTGCCAGAACAAACCACCTTGTGAGAGCAAGCCCTTGGCTGCCAAGAGAAGAGCAGTTCATGGAGATACAGGGATGGGGAAGAGGCAGCCACACTGAAAAAGCTGTGGGAGGCTCACCTCCTTCCAAAAGGAAAAGGCAGCCTTAAAAAGAGAGATGAGGACATCAAGAATATTATTTTTAGGAGAAGGAGAAAAGCTTCCAGTGTCTCCAGCTGTCCTCAAGGTTTTGGGGCATTGCAGCCAACCTAAGGTTTGCACCATGGGCCCGTAAGTGCCTGCTTGGGATGGTACGTGCAGCACGAGCAGCCTGAGGAGGAGCGGATGGGAAGGAGGAGGGAGCGGGGAGGAGGGAAGGAGAAGGAAATCGTGCCGTGTCCTTCTCTTATGCCAAAAAATGAAAAGAAACGATAAACCCCCTGTTTTCAGAATATAAAAAGGTTGTGAAAATAGGACTCCAAGGGCTCTGCAAATGGTTATGTTAATTAGATCCAAGGCTATTCAATAGCACTGAAGTGATGCTCAGGAATTTTGAACTACAGTTTTTAGTGTGATTACAGATCATATTAAAATTCTATTAGTCTTCACTTAAGTTCTGAATAAGGGGGATGCAGTGATGGGTCCATACTTCCATGAGCCCAAATACTTTTAATTTAGCAGACATTTCAGAGTGAAAATACCCCCCCCCTTTCGAAACCTCATTTTAAAACAAAGCTTTTTTGACTGCAACAACACAGAGTGAAACTACCAGCAGTGAAATACTCAAAGATTACTGATTTCTCCACATGGGCCCAAGTTTCGAGTGTTGCTGTAGAACAATATTTAGAATTGGTTTAGCCTTGCTACATCATATAATTGAGACACTGGGAAGAGAAAACTTGGTGGCAAAAGCTCTTTTTGTTCCTGCCTTGCAATGATAAATTGTTAATGAGCACCTGTTACAATGTTAATGGAAGTGAGAGCTGTCTGTAAATAAAGGAAATTTAATAACTTAACAAGGTGGATTAAAATTCCCAACCTGCTCCTTGTTAATCTAATGCCAAACACCAAATAGTTGCTATCTAAGCAGGAAACTCGTTAATGTATTCACCTCCGTGTACTTTTCCAACTATAATTAATATTTTAAAAATTTATAAAACCGAAATCATAGGTTTGATTGTAACAAACAAAATATCTGCCTTTAATCTACTACAAAAGGTTGGTGCAAATCCCCTTAAATGATACTAAAATGTAAACCACCAGGCAGCACTGAGGAATTGATTATGTTTAACTTCTTTTGCATTTGTCCTAATCACTTTCTTTATAATTGTATTTAAAATTGCTCCAAAACAGTTGATTGGTAATTCTGTAGCACAGAAGAAATATGGAATGAGAACATTGTTTCCTTGGAAGAAAATAAAAGCCCTGTTATAAATAACTTTCAAGGTATGTCCTCTGGACATTGGGTGAATATTAACACTTGACAAATGGACATTTGTTGGTTTAAACTAAAGTGAAAGTTATTGGAAGAGAAGGAGAAAGGCTCTTACTTCTTAGAGAAGAAACTCACACACGTTTTCTCTCTTCTCCAAACCCCAACCAGGGTTTTACAGCAATGCCCTCACCTCTCCTAACCCACACCCCACCAAGTCCTGTGACCACCTCGGGTAGATCTGGTGCTTTCTGCAGTGAAACAGCAGCCTTGGTGTAACCTTGGAGGGCTGGGGCTGTTGGGTTGTTGGTAGAGCCCCACAGCCCACGTTAATCCCAGCCCTGAAAGCACAGATTCACCAAGAGAGCTGTGTTGGCAGGGAGTTATGGAGGTCCTTGGTCAAACCTCCTGCTCCAAGCAAGGTTAGCTGCAAACCTAGGCAAGGCTTCTCAGAACACTAAGTATGAAGAGCCCACATCTTCTATGTGATGCTGTCTCATTTCCTTCTCATGGGAAAGGGTTGTTAGTTTGGGGTTTGTTTTGTTATTGTTGGGGGTTTGTTTTTTCCCTTAAAACCAGTGGGACTTTCCCACTACAGCTCCCCTCCTGCCCTCCTGTTGGGCACCACAGTAGCAGTCTGTAGTCACAGCAGGCAGATGGAGCAAGGGAAGGTGCATCTTCCACCTTTCAGTCTGTCTCCCCATGTGCCACAATGGCCTCACACCCATATAAAAGTATTATATCTGTATTATATCTGAATCCTTCCTACCAGTAATACTCCTATCTCCTCAGCTCCAGTGCTTTTCTCCCCATTTCAGAAATGTTCCCTGAACCACAGAGATCAAGGGATTTTGACAAGACCCCAGTGTAAGCCCACAACCAACCTGTGGTAAAAAAGCTGTATGGGCACATAGGAATGACACCTCCATCTGACTGAGCTCTCACTCACTGGACCTTCTTCTAAAGTTACTCTAAATGTATAGACCTAAATACAAACACTGGTGCTGGCAGCCCATGACCGCTTTGATGGGTCTGGTCAGCATCCTCCCATGTCATTGTCCATGGAGGAGTGAGCTCCAGAGGAGAAAGAGACCACCAATAACTGGGGTTTTTTACATTTTGGATAATATACATGCGTAGCCTGTCCTTTAATTGGGAAGCACTTCACGGGTCTGCACTTAATCAAGATGGATACCTCATTAGGACATCTCCCAGGGAACCAGTTTAGCCTAACAACAGCAAATCGCAACGCTGCTGCTTAATTGGGACAATTTTTGCAAAGTCTCCACTTAATGGAGACATGTTGGGCCAATGCCAGGAGTTAAATGGTGTTAAATGAAATAGGTGCAAAACTCCAACTTTCTGTCTTTTGTATATGAAGATTGTCAGCTAAAATCGTGAGTAAATAAAGGGTAAATATTGAGAAGTGGGGACTTCTGTTTTCTTATTTTTGGTTACACATGGTAATGTAAAGAAATGTAGGCTTCTTGAGTCTGAACTTACTCCTACCTCCAGCTGAGACCTCAATGAGTAGAAGCTTTTCTCCTGTTGTGCTGTGGACGACCCATAGCACCTCTGGGTCCAGATCTGTGATAGAAGATCCTGATTTTGCCTAGCATAATCAAAAGAGATTGTCACCCTCTACTTAGCCAACTTGTAAAGGCATCTGCATAACCCCAAAAGCCAATATGCATGGGAGCCAACGCCTTAGCCCTGGAGCCCTGTGAACGGAAGCCAACATCCCCAGTGGAGCATCCCAGACATCCAATCACATACCTTTCTATGGTCCTGCCACCCAAGGACCTTAGTGGTCAGAAGAGAAGTCTTCCACCTAAATGACACAGAGGACCTACTAAATGATATATTTGTGCCTATGTTGGAAAGCTTTCTTCCCATTTCCATGAAGTCAAGGTCTGTCCCACTAACACGATGTTGCACCATTTCCCAAGTGCACCCCACCAGTACAGTGGGAAGGCTGGTCCAGTGGACAAGGCCCTTGCTGGAGACTCTGGCACCCCTGGTTTTGCAAAGAACCGTGACAGAGGGTCAGACATCCCTTGCCCATGCCTCATTCCTGGGACCTGCTCCCACAAGGGTCATTCCCCCTTCTCTTGGGTTTCCTCCCTGCACATCAAGGGCTTCAATCTCGCTCTCTCCCTGTTTCTTTGGAAATGCAGCTGCTGGGACAGCGCTGTGCTGTTCAGAACAGGGTTAGTTCTGGGCAAAAGCTGCTGACAAATAATCACACTAACAACAGGCTCTGCCCAAAATCACGCAGGGCAGGCACCGCCAACAAGCTTGCTGGGAACAGACACCCAGAGCATCTTCCAGAACATAAACCCAAGCTCTCTTCAAAATACCTTTCCTTTGTCTTAGATCCCCTTAGATATTTGTGAGTGTTAACACGAACTGACGAACAAGCCTGAGAGGCATCAAAGCAGGTTATTTTTCCTCCCCTCATCATTAAGAGAAGCTGTTTTACAGGTAGTTGAGCGATTTGAAGGAAATAAAAGGTGTGTAAAAAATTGTCTGTTCAAGACATTGACTCTGTAACCTGTAAAAGATTTTAGTTAAATACATTTCCTCGGAACTCCCACAGTCTTTGACTGAAAGTGTTTGTACATAAACAAACAAGGCTCCTTCCATCCATTAAAACCCACCAGTCACTTTCATACATCACAGCGCAACCATTTAGCTCAGTCATTTTTCATTGTTTGACCTCACTTTTAATTAGAGACTAAATTATTAATGCCATTTGATAGGAGACAAACTACTTGGGAGTGCTGCTGTTCTCTAGGCCAGCTCTCAGGAACTACACACTCAGATTTTGTACGTTTCAAATAAAACACAAGTGGCCAGAGGAAAAACAATTTACATTTACAGCTCCTACAAACCCAGCATCCATCAAGAGTTTGGTGCTTAAAAAAAAGGGAAATAAATAAAGCCTCACGCCGTGTTATCAGCAGACTTTTAAAAAATCAGCAAGAAAAAATATAAAGTTCCCCCAGAGAGAAATTCCCTGGAGATTCTTCAAGAAGTTCACGAGCTCTGGAAAAGTAGTTGGTGGATCCTGTAATCACAGCATCTAGGATCATTGAGAGAAGTTAGCGGCGTGTTTTCCCCAGCGCTGCTTTGATGTAGAGGTTCCTATGGTGGGAAGATGAGCCCATAGAAATAGGGAAGCTGGAGTTGATTTAAAGCCAGGGAGCGAGAGGGCACGGCTGCAGTGGAGACTCAGTGTCTGAGCCAGCTTAGCTGACACCAACAAGCCCGGAATTGCTCCCAAGCAGGCAAGGTCAGTGTGTAATGTGCCCATCACCAGGGCATTTGATCCCTTGTAAGCACTGACCTGGTTTCTGCACTCTGGCGCTTTCTTTCTGAGGGCAAGGAGCACTGTGAAACAGTGATTTCTCTGACAATGGGGCAAATGTGACATCCTGCTCACAAAGAGAAGGATCCAGCATGAGGTCCTCCTCCAGAAAAATCAAGACCAGGCCCACAGTCATCACCGTGAAGGAGAGGACAAATCTGGGATCCTTGGCACTGCTGTAGGGGTTGGATTTGGTCTCCCTTGCTAATAAAGAACCTGAGCCTGGGTCATTTCACTCCCATTAAAGCCAAGCCCGGGTAACAAGAAATCAGTTTTTCAGCTGGACTGGCCTTTCTGTAAAGGATGACGCCTGCCAAGCCCATTTATTTTGGACTCATAACACTTCCCTGGCACAGACTTAAAGGTTTTTGTGTCATGTCCTGTCCTTCCAATTAAGGCATAAGGTTTTAAGTTCTTTGCCATACAAACCCAGCCTACAAAAATCTGCTGAGTTAGAATTTAGCCTGCAATGCTATTGCTGTCGAGTCAGAACGTGGTTTTATTTCTTAGACGTGTTTCTTTTTCTTTCAGTACATTTTGAGCAGCTATTTTCACTTAGGTGTAGGGAACAGAAAAATTGCTCCTTCTACCCCCTGCCCCTAAAAATGATATAATCTCCCCTGTATGTTTTCAGTGTAAAATAACCAAGTGCACATGAGGACTAATGGCCCTAAAGGAGCTGCCTAGATTTACTCACCCAATAATCTGTTCTTTCTAAGGGCCTGATTTCACAGTTACAGAGACACCCCTGAGCAGTTTTGCTGTGAGAGCGAGTGCTCCTAG
>JBCJKH010030927.1:0-35943 GCA_039877255.1 Loriculus beryllinus | reverse complement strand
TCGTGGCCTCCTCTGGACTTGTTCCAACAGTTCCATGTCCTTTTGATGTTGAGGACACCAGAACTGCACACAGTGCTGCAGGTGAGGTCTCACAAAAACAGAGTTTCAGAATTTACATTTTATTTTACATTTTTGTTACATACATTCTATGATTCTATGATTTTGGTTTTCCTAAAACCAACCTGAATATTTCTCAATTTGGGACTCTCAAAAGAAGTGAGAATTCCTCTTTCAAAAGCAAGGATGGGAAGAAAGACAGAAAGCAAAAGAAAGACTCTGACAAGTCTCCTGCCTGAACACCTCCATTTGTGATGCTGAGCAACGTGGGGATTGTGCCCTCAAAGATGCCAGGGAGAAGCACATTGAGCTGCAGAATGGCCTCCAGAAGGCCAAGGATGAGCTGACTTGCATGCTGAGGGATTACCAGGAGCTGCTGAATGTCAAGCTGGCCTTGGATATTGAGATTGCAACATATAAGACTCTACTGGAGGGTACAACCATGTGTGGGCAGTGTTCATCCCTTGGGACTCTTCAGCAAAGAAGGCTGGAAAACACTAGGAATGCAAGTGATGTGATGGATAACTTTGTGACCTTCTTCTCCTGCAGGATGCACTTTGGGAGCCCTTTGAGAATGTATAGGTAAGCTCAAAGGTTTTCTATTTCCCTTATGGCATTAAACAGCTTAGTTCTGGTCTGTAGAAGGAGGAAGAAGGCTACATCGTCCCTAGAAGTGATCCAGCTTGTGTTTTCCCATGGCAATGATCACCATCCTCTGCACCACCATCTCTGGCTGCCAACCCCATCTGGGATGTGGGTCTGGTAGAGACAGCCCAGAAGATGCACTGTTCTACCTGCAGCACTGCTAAAGCATCCCTACCTGAAGGTGCTGTTGCCTGCAACAAAGGACTCACCTCCAGAAGCATTTCCAGCTCTGTAACAGGCCCTGTAGTCCTGGTGCTCCAAGCTGCATCCTTAGGAGTGAAGAATTTAGGACCAGAGATGGGGGCCAGAGCTCAGCCCCTTTGGACTCTGCAATAGGACTGCAGGGAGCTATGGAGAGAGCTGTTAAGAGCAGGGTAAACTCAGCTCACCCACAGTGGTTATGTTGGCCAAGGGTGAGGATTCCAACCTCATCTCCTTGTTTCAGAGCACCTGGATCTATACTTCAGCTGTGCCAGTCAGGACAACCATGATGTAAGATCTAAAGTGGAAAAATGAAAGCCTTGCTCCACTTTCAGTGGTAAAACCCTCCCTAGCTCCACCTTACACACAAGGGAGAGGCATACAGGGTCCAAGAACCTTGTAGCATCATGAAACCACATCAGAGAAACTCTGCTTGGATCACATCAAAAAAGGGACACATAAAACATATTCCTTTTGGTTTATGATGTTTCTTTAAAGAGCTGGTGGTTGCGTTGGGGCACTTCTTATTATGACTCGATTCAAGCTTCCCACCAGCCTTCTTTATTTCTCCTGATAGAGCCTTTGCTATCTCTGGAACAAGCGGTGTGTGTAGAATCCTTTCCCTAGAGTGCTCTGGGAAGTGTGTCTGGAAATGAGCTCTCTAGGATTCACCATTCCATCAAAGTCTACCTGACGCAACTTTAGGCAAGTCAGTGGAGCTGTCGTGGTGAGACACATGGAAGGAGGGGAAGGACTCTTTGTTCACTGTCTTGGAGCAGTTTGGTCATAAAGGGAGGTCATAAAGGAAATCTCAGCTCCTAAAACCACCTTTCACCTTTTGTAGTCAGCATAATTATGTTGCTTGTACTCCTATTAGTGTCCTTGCTTAGAGTCCTGACTTACACATCAATGGCAGTACCCTTGCTTCTATCTCAACGACTCAAGAGCTTTAAACATTTCCCCTCTTTTCCCTTTTTTCCCAATGAATTGCACAAGGAACAAACGTGTTGCCACTTGGTTTTTAGTGTTTGCCAAGAACTCAGAAATGCCCTATTCCTAAACTGGACAAGACGTATCTGCTGATTAGAAGTCTTAACAACTAAGCAGAGGTGGCAGGACTGCCCAGAGAGTGTCACACAGATCTAGTCTTCGGTTGGTGTCAACTATAAAGCCTTTTAAAGTCAGCTTATTCATTCTGATTTGCAACAACTTTGTCTCCTACACAATGCTAGTCAATGGGTGTTTGAAGATTCATAGGGAAGTTATCTCAGTCTCTTTGCATGTTTATAGTGTGTCTACCACAGAGGTGTGAGGACAAAACACATTTTATTCCTCTTCAAAATCTGATGCAATGGAGCCATTTATAGGGAAAAAACTCAGGAATGTGCTCTGTGACTTCTCAGCACCATTTTAGAAATCCTATAGCTTCCAGTTTAGTCAAAGCAAATCAAAGGGGATATTTTAGTGCATATTTGAGCAGATTAAAAGAAGAAGCCAACAGATCAGTTACATAAATGAACCAAAAAAGGACTAAAGTGTTTTGCGATTAAACTGATGAAAGCCAATAAGGAGAACAAAGAAGTGCACCATATAGAGGCATGTTGAACAGGTATGTGTTCTACAGAAGGGGAGATTCAAAGAGAAGGACTTTCCTATCTGAAACACTCATCATGATTCAGAACTGGAAGAGTTTTCTCTCCCACCCCCTAATTCCCTTTTGATAGGAAGTTATTTCCTAATCAAATATGAGGAGCACAAAAGAAAACAGGCCTCATCTTTAATTAAGAAAGCCACAAGAAAGATCTGACAAGAAAGGAACGGTTGAGCATCCATAAATATTCATAAAGAGGGGTTTATGCATCTCATCAAGGTTATGGTGTTCCCATTGAAAATAGACAATCCTATCACTTTTTTTTGCAAGAGAAGAATAAGTCATGAAATGACACAGAATTGGGGTTGTTTTCCCAGCTCCAAACACACACCCCCCATTTCAAGATCTAATAAGTTAACCCAGCAAGTGCTTTACTTTAAACCTCAGACCAGCCCCTCTGAACACCACCCGGGCCTTTCATCAGCAATGCAGTAGCTCATCACAAAGCTGCACAAACATGAGCTTGGGCACTAGGGCTTTAGCATAGCAAAAGGAAAAGCTTATCTCCTGCTGGCTGAATACGCTTCCCAGGAAGACCTGATCCACCATCTAGGGGCAATTCCTTACTTCTGTGTGGCCCAGAGAACCTCTTCTGCCCAAGAAAACAACTTCAACCAGAGGGATTAAGAGCTCCTGTGGCTTTATATGGAAGTTCCTGTAACCTAATAACAGTGAAGCATTTTTTTCCCCCTTTTCTTATCTTTTTGCTTTAAAAAAGATAAGTGTGGCGGGCAGTGTGGTGCCATCCGATTCAGTGGCCCGGATTTCCATACATCTCACATTCATTTCCACTGTGTAATTCTGGTGGAGGAAAGCACCAACATGAGAAAGATCAAACCAACCCTTTGCTTTATTGCAAGCCTCGGCTCTACAGGCGCTCATCACTGCACGCAGATATGACATCCATGCACACCAGGGACGGAGCCGTGTGGTGTTGTGTGCTCTCATTTAGACTTCAAAGGGGCAAAAGAAATTTGGTGCCCAAAGGGTGGGACTAATTTCACCCAACTTTAGCCATCGAGAAGTGGGGCGCCTGGTCTAGTTGTCTGGTTGTCTAGACTGCCTCTGGTAGACAATAAGAAGAGAGGCAAGTACCTCCAGAGGTGGATTCCTCCCACCCACCTTAGCTGCCTATTTTAGGATGCAATGAATCACCGTCTGGAGATGCCTATCTCTTTCCATTAGCCATAGATGGAGTCTCAAAGATGAAATTAGAATCCATGGCTAGTTTGATGGCTGAAGGAGGGAGGAAGGTGCACCCAGGCCTGGTGTTTGATGAATTTTATGAGGAACATCCTTTGAAAATCCCAACCTTGACTTCTAATGTAGAGCAGATGTAGGCTAATGAGAGGAAAAAATACATCACCAGCTTGAATTCCCTTGGACAACTTTGCCTTTAGGCTACTAGGGAACGAGGCGGCACTAATCAAATCAACTCTTTAACATCTCATGAATGACATGGAAAAGAGTCTGTAGAGCTCAAGAAACTACGTGCATAAAAACACATGTTATGACCCAATCTTCCACCTATGGAATGGTTTTAGCACAGGTAGGTTATTGCCATTGTCCTGTCTGAATGCAATGAGTTTTCTCTGGCTGCAGATAATTACAGAGATGGAGCAGAGCTCTTTGAGACTATCGCATAAAACTTATTTTAAGAGCTAGTTCAGATTCATTTCCAGAGGCAACAAACAAATCAGTGAACTTCATATGTTCTTGTAATGAATTTCATTTTCAGCAGCACATTGAGGGAGAAGAATGCTGACAAAGGGAGAGATTGCAAGTTGTCAAAATGACTCATCAAACCCTCATAAAAATATTTTCCTGGTTTTTTTGGTTCCTCAGTCTTTCCCTTCCTTTTTCTCTGTGTCAAAAAGAGTCAATTTTCGCTTCAGGGTACTCTCCCATTTCTCATGTCAAACTGTCGATTCTGGAGTTCTTACGTATCAACAGGTGAAACACTCATTGTTCCTTGGAAAGACCAAAAAGACATTAAGTGAACCTCCTGCCTTGCTGCCTTCTCATTGGGATTCAGTAGCAACAACAGGGATTTGGCTAACACAGAAATTTTACCCAATACAAGGCAACATATGCCCAAAATCTCTTACCTATTTGGAAGTCAAGGGTTCTGGTGAGGCATTTTGGGACCAGGGCTGCTGCAGCACGGTTGGTTCACAGACATTTAATTGCAGTCTCTGTTATGTTCCAGGTGTCTCTTACACAGTCAACACGTCTAATGGGGTGCAGAAAGGGAGCGGTGGCACACCAGCCTTCCGTCTCACTCCTGGTCCAGGACACAGTTTTCCTATATAGAGCCCATAACAATTGCCTTTTGTCCTCTTCTTTGGATTCAAACATGCATTTCACTTGTGATAAATCTTTATTTAGAGCTTAAAGGATCTGGGAAGTTACAAGCTTTAGCTTGAAGCCTCTAATATTTGTTTCAACAGATATTGCCAGTTGCGCTGGCACCCCAGTATGAACCGTGAGCCTAAAATGCTATAAACAAAGGTGTAATGTGAAAGTCATGCTGTAAATATGTTGAATTATCCCATTTGTATAGGGCAAAAGTATTAGTTTACACAACTAATTCATACCACCAGCCCCTCAAACTCACAGAAGTTGCAATTAGACTTCAATTAATAGCCTTAGGAATCTCTGCTGCAGTCACATCCTATGGTTGCGCCGTGCATGACTTCTTTTTTAAGAACTTGATATTAGAAGGGTTAATGTTTTCAGGGCTTGCACGGCCTGATCCGAAGTCTTGGAAAATGTATTTGGAGGGGGTTAATGCAGATGAGGGAACACAGCTACTGGGTGTCCCCAGATACTATCCTGTTGTATGTAACATGGAGACTTCTGCAAGCGTCACTCCCCTTTGGTCAGGAAAGGCTGAGGGCACTTAGTTGTTTGCACTATAATGTTTCTTTTTCTCCCAAACAATGTACTCTCAAAGAGCTGAAAGAGCCCTATTGTCAATGTGGAGAAGGCCCCAAGATGGTCAGGAGATAGGTTTGCTGCCTTATGTCTTCGGGCTGGTGATTAGGAGAGAGAGAGATTCACCTTGCCAATGTGAGTCAAAGCCATAGCTATGTCCATTCTAATCCACTCATTAAGACTTCCTCTGTTGATGCAGGAAGACCAGGGCCTGTGAAGAGTGAATCACCCCAGTTCCACTAAGCATCGACCCAAAGGCTGTTTCTCTTGGAGATGTCTCTCCATGGAGTGTCAAGGACGTGTCTGGCAAAGCCATTCAGCTTTTAGCTATCAGTTCTTGAATGAGGTGCATCTCACCATGCTGGAATGTGCTACTGTTCCTTTTCAGTTCCCTGTAGACATTACCAGAAGATGGATCAAAAAGGTCTTTAACATCCAGCTTGGTAGAAACTCCAGTATAGTGAGGGCCAAAGACTTAACTGTGTCAACAGGACTTCAGGTTAAGAATCTGCAGCACTGCTCAAGTGAAAATGTGACCGACAGAACAGAACACAGATCTGGTAAGCAAACCGAAATATGCCACAGTTCCTGCTCTGTTTTGGAGGCGTTTCATGGTGGTTAGGAGAAGGTCAGTGTGAAATGCTACATAGGAAATGTTTTTTGAGGGGCATTTGGAGTCCTATCTAGACCCATAACTCAGTGAATGTGCGGGTGTTTCAGGTACAGAAACAATCCACCCATCACAACACAACTTCCACTGTGCTTTTTCCATGGTTGACTTTTTTTGTTTCTGGTTATTCTTCCGCACCCAAAGATTGTAAAATTACCCCCACAAAGTGCAAGTCTGCAAAACCTGCCATCACACAGAGAGCCCCATGAGACACAAAACCCCAAACGACACACTGCAAACAAATCACAAAGAGTTTCTTCAAAAATGTCTCCTAAACTATAATTAGAGTAAGTTAGGGGAACACTTCAAACCATAATGTATTCTAAGCCAACTTGCAAACAGAGCACTTTCAGATTCCTTTTTATTTCCTCAGTAGTTAGTATTTGCTGGGCTGTTTTGCATTCTGAGGAGCATTTATTGCTGCCAGGCAAACCAAACCCTTAAGCGCTTTAAATTAACGTCCTGATCCTATCAAGGCCAGCTTCCCAAATATATATAAGGGGTTCGCATCACTGTGTCACTCCAGCGGGATCTCCGTTCCTCTCCTGCAGAAGAGCTTCCCCTAAACTTCCACATTCCACTTCCAAGTAAGCCACGATGAGCAGACAGGCGCCTACAGTGAGATCCGTCCTGGGACGAAGAGGCTTTAGTTCAGCTTCGGAGATCTGTGGTCGCAGCTACGCTGCCTCTGCCTGCCAGCCTGTGCGCTGCGGAGCTGGTGCCTACAGCAGCAGGAGCGTCTGCAACCTTGGTGGAAACAGGAGAATTTCCTACGTGAATGGGGGCTGCGGAAATGGATGTTTTGGAGAGTTCGGCTTTGGAGGTGTAGGCTACGGTAGTGTTGGAGGAAGGGTTGGTCTTTGTGGCCCCAGGGGATATAGCATTGTGAGAGGGTACCCCGACCGCAAGGCTGAGGGTATCCAAGGTATCTGCATTGATGAGCGGCTTCTGAAGCCCCTCTGCGTTGGTGTCGACCCACTGGAACACGAAATACGCTGCCAGGAGAAGGAACAGATCAAGACCCTCAACACTCAATTTGCCTGCTTCATCGACAAGGTGAGTGCAAACCTGCTTGTGCCATGAACCACTGAGCCGGATCCATGCAAGGGTCCAGATTCCCATAGTCATGTTGGTTCAGACTGAGATCCTCAGTACTGGGAAGGGCTCATTTCAGCCACAAACTGGTCCTAGTATTTGATGGTGTTTGCATTGTGGCCACGGGAGCACTGGACATTCTTGCAGGTGTCTCCTCTCTGGACAGCCTCAGTTCAAGGCTGGATTTCCCTATTGCAGCCTTTTTCTAGCTCTGCGAGGAGTTACAGCCCTGATGGGCTCATCTTTCTGCCCTGTATCAGCCCCTTTTCTCCCTTTGTCTTTAAATAGAGTGACTGTTCCCAAAACATTCCTGAAGGCAAAGGAGGTTAATCTTGTTTCAGGCATTAGATATCTAAGACTGAGCTGTCACCTTAGGGTCCCTTTGTAGAAAAAACAAACAGCTCCCTCCCGCTGGGGACTCAATTTCATCCTAAAATACAAGAGGCACCACTTAGAGGAGCTTTAGGTCTATTCATTAGTGAGAAAGGCAGATTTAGACATACGGCTTTTAGATTTCTAGATAATGTAGACATGAGATTTTCAGTTTTCTAAATAAAGCAGATAATTTAATAATTATCTTGGCATCTCACCTCTCACTTTCCCAAAATCCTATTGTTACACTCCGAGTGAGAGCAGGCAGTTAAACCATAGGTGCCGAGTTGCTGCATTAATCTCTTGATTTGAATTGCTGGGTTTTGGCCTGCAGGTCCGATTCCTGGAGCAGCAAAACAAAGTGCTGGAGACAAAGTGGGGCCTCCTGCAGCAATACGTCCTGCCAAAGAAAGGGAAAAACCTGGAGCTCTACTTTGAGAATTACATCTGCGACCTAAGGAAGCGTCTGGACTGCTTGCTCTGTGAGAAGCAAAAACTGGGCAGCGAAGAATGTGCCACGAGCCAGCTGGTGGAGGAGTTCAAGTGCAAGTAAGGACCTTCAGGTCTCCTCTAGCTGCTGGCATTCACTTCTGCTCTGGTTCATCTCAGGCAACATCTCCCAGACATGTGGCACAACCCCTTTGGGGATGTCACATTCCTCTGTCTCACTTGCAAACTCTTTGCATTGTTAATATGGTTGTTCATGAAGGAGCTTCTGATCTTGGAGTGGTCTAATATTTGGAATCCAGACACTGAATTTATAGTGCTTGATAGCAGCCTCTGAGCAAGTGGGGGTCATTACTGACACCTGATGGTTAATGTCAGTGTGTCTGTTAATATTGTTTGCCTCAGCCCTTTTCTTCTCCTTTTTCAACAGATATGAAGAGGAAATCAACAGGCGCACAACTGTGGAGAATGAGTTTGTGGCACTCAAAAAGGTGAGAAGCTCAAAAAGCATGAATCATCATATCTGAAATGAGTCTATTTGGTGTAAATCTTGGCCAAAATGATGCATTATTAGCAAATGCCTGGTAGAAGTGCTATAATGAGCAGAAGAAGGAGGCCTGCAAAGAGGCAAAGGGTCAAAGAAAGAGGCAAATGTAACTAGAAAGCAAAAACACTGTACCCTCAAAGCTTACATCATCAGCACTGCAGCAATAGTTTTGTTCTCCCAAGCACAATGGGAAGGCTCATTTGTGGAAGAGGTCACGCTGGAATGCCCAGTGTTTAAGACGCTGGCTATTTTCTGACTGTCTCTTCATTTCCTTTATACTTGGACATCAGAAAAACAGAAATTATTTAGACAATATGAAGAAATGATGTTCAAACTCTCATTAGTCAATCCTGAGCTTGCAGCCATGTCCTCACTAATAAATAAACAAATCCCTGTAAGTCGTGTTGGAATGGGTTTGTTTTCCTTGAGGAGACACCAGAGCATCCTGACTCACCCTCTCACACCTTTCTGCTCTTGAAACCTTGTCGAAACATGTTTCTGTTTTATTGGTGCTGTCTCTGTTTTCTGTGTGTTTCTCCACCGTTTGCAGTGAGATAGGGCTGGACCGTGTCTCCTCTCTTTCAGGATGCAGACTGTATCTTTCTGAACAAGGAAGAGCTGGAGGTGAAGGTGGATCTGTTAAGAAGGCAGCTGGAGTTGTTGAAATGCGTGTTTGAGGAGGTGAGTTTTCTCTGGTCCACCCCAGAAGTTTGGTGGTGGTGTCTCATGCTTCAGGTACTCCAAATTTGTAAGGCTTGAAACCCTTCCTGGACATGTTTCATCCCAAGCCCTGAATACTTGAAAGCAAGGAAGTACAAGGTTGATAGAACATTAACATTATGATGCTGGAAATAGGGTGGTTCCCCCTTTCTCTGGGTATGAATTGTCCCTGTCCTAACTCTACCCTTGAGAA
The DNA here is from genome assembly GCA_039877255.1 of Loriculus beryllinus. NCBI lineage: Eukaryota > Metazoa > Chordata > Aves > Psittaciformes > Psittacidae > Loriculus > Loriculus beryllinus. The sequence goes on along the minus strand of JBCJKH010030927.1, from coordinate 26,408 downwards.
CAGAAATGAGTCTGTCTAGTTACTCCGGATTGCAGTTGTCTGATTAGAGCTAAAGAAACTCCCAGCTTAATCCTGTCATTAGCATCAGTAAAGAAGCTGAAGATGACAGGATACTAAGGGTTAAGTCACTCAAATTCCTTGCCCTTTATGTGGACAGAATTGCTGCAGGTCAGCATGCAGGTCAGCAGTTGACATGTGTCAACCCATCCAGCAGGGAGGATTTTCTGCTGAGACGAATTGAGGGCCAGTTCTTGTTCCATCCATCAGTGTGGCTCTTTCTCCCAGCCCTTCCTTAACTACAAAGTCTGAGCATTGCTAACACCTGACTAAGCCATTCCCCAACCTGTAGGAACGAGCTCAGGTAGATCGGCAGCTATGCGACACTTCGGTCATCGTGAAAATGGACAACAACCGAGACCTGGACATGGAAAGCATCATCAAGAACGTTGAATGTTGGTACCAAGAAATAGCTCAGAAGAGCAAAGAAGAAGTTGATGCTTTCTACCAAACCAGGGTGAGTGAGAAGTAACTTGGGGTCTCCCTGGCAACTTAAGAGGTCAGAACTGGTGATTGTCTTGTTTCTTGGTTCCAGTTTCAGGAGCTTCAGGATAAGAGAGGCAAGTATTGCGACGACCTGCAGAGCAATAAGTGTGAGATTTCAGAGCTAACCCGCATGATACAGAAGCTGCAGTGTGAACTGGAGAACGTGAAGAAGCAGGTAGGAGAGGTCCAGAATGATGATTCCAGAAAGGGAAATGTCTCAGAGGACAATTAAGTTATGGGGGAAGATTGGTCTTTAGTAGACAAGACCTGCTCTAGGCTGTAGTTGGAAAGTGGATAGTTGAAAAGTAGATAGTGAGAAGGGACACTGGTGTGTTCTCCCTCTGTTTGCAGTCAGAAAAGTGGATTAAAAACTAGAATGTCCAAGAACTGGGACACAAAGCCTTGAAGACTGTTATCTTCCCCTCTGACAGGTCTCCTGCCTGCAAACCTCCATTTGTGATGTTGAGCAACGTGGGGATTGTGCCCTCAAAGATGCCAGGGAGAAGCACGTTGAGCTGCAGAATGCCCTCCAGAAGGCCAAGGACGAGCTGGCTTGCATGCTGAGGGATTACCAGGAGCTGCTGAATGTCAAACTGGCCTTGGATATTGAGATTGCAACGTATAAGACTCTACTGGAGGGTGAAGAGAGCAGGTGAGTGACAGAGACCTTGTCCCTTCCCTCCTGTATTCCAGAAGCCAGAACAATTCCAGCTCCCAAGTGAATTCTGCAGCTCCAGGATCCTCCCAGGCTCACAGAAAATGGGGCTGGAGAAATAGCTGGAGGCCATACAGGCCACCCTTGTTCCAGGAAAAACAGTGCCTGTGCTAAGGATAGTCAAACGTGTTACAACACGGGATGAAGTGGGCTGGGTCTGTGGCTGGAAGTTATGAGTAACATAAGGTTTCCAGATGTGCATGCAACTGGTTAATGGGATAACATGTATTCCTCTTCTCTCCCCTAACAGGATATGTGTGGGGAACCCGGTGAGCGTGTGTAAGTAACCTGGAGATTTTCAGCCATGAGAGTTTCTCATGTCAGTTTATGGAGTAGCACTACTCATCTGCCCCAGATCCCTCTGCCTCCCTTTTCCATTTCTGCCCAGGCTGATGTTGAAAGTTTAGTTGCAGAAATCTCAAATACCACTGAATTTATGAAAAATCAGCCTTTGGAAGGAGGGGGGAAGGTGGAATCCACGACCCTTTCTCTATTCTTGGAGGCTGTCCTGGTGAATTCACCAGGCACTGATGTGCGTTGAACCTGGGAAAGAGCATGGCACCAGCCAGACGAGCAACGTGGGAACTGGGAGGATATGTGAGGGGATGTGTTGGGACATGGGGAAGGAGCTGGAAGGAGCAGGGGCTCCTGTATGTTGGACAAATCTAGAGGAGATCAGGTTTGGTTGGTTCTGTCACTCATGAAGCAGCATGCCTTGTGAGAGTCTTCCAGTTTTCCTCCCTAAACAACCCCTCCCATGGGCTGTCTTGCAGCTGTGGTCAGCAGCGGCTACAACATCCCTGACGAGTGTGGGATGCTGGCTGCAAACGCGGCTGCGTGCGGCTACGGCTCCTTGGGAAGAAGATCCGGACGGCACAGCTCCCAGAATGGAGGATTCAGCTCCCGGAGCGCTGGGATCCACCCCAAGAGAGTCATTAGCTCGGTGGCCAAGCAGTGTGTCCCAGAGGTGTATTGCCAAGCCGGAGCTGTCAACTGCAAGAATGGAGGATTCAGCTCCCGGAGCGGGGGTTACCCAGCCCGCACCGTCATCAGCACGGCAAACGGGGGCTTGAATGCTCGCATGGGGCCGTGCCAAGCTGGTGGGGTGGTCAGCTTTGGAAACCAGGGCTGCGTTGTCAGGCAGCTGGGGGGCTCTCCCGTCGTCGTTGCAAACAGCACTGAGGTTGTGGGGTGCAACAACGGTGTGGTGGGGAACTACGCGGTTGTCAGAGACCCCTGTGTTGTGCCATAGGGCCACCGGCTGGGAGGTGGCAGAGCCAAGGTGGAGAGCAGCACTCCGAGGTGCTGAGATGATGCAGGGTAGTTTCTCTGCCCGACAGCAGGGACGCTTGTCACCCAGTCCATTCCCACATGTATTAGTATTAGGTATATACCCCACCAAGTGATGTGTTCAGAGTCCCCAGCCTTAAAGACACATCTAGAAAGCTTCTCCAGCAGGCGCTCAACACAGTATTACCGCTCTGAGTTTATACTGTCTAGAGAATCACAGCTTTAAGGGTTTGCTTCTTGTGCTGCCTTCTCTCTCTGGCTTTCCCCATAATGAGCAGATTCATTCACGATTTTCTTCCTTCCAAGACACCTCTTTTTCTCCGAGCTCCTGCCAAAGCATTTCAGAGAAGAGAGCGATGATTTAGCTTTACCAGGAGGTGCTGCAAAGAACACGCTCCCCTCTTGATTTCTGTCAAAGAAGAAAACCCTGAGCTGCAAATTTGAGCTTAAATTTTAATCAAAGTAATTTCAGCTTCCAAAGCACCCGCTCGTTACGCTGCAGCCATAGGCTTTGTGTGGAATCTGCTTAGAGATGAATCCGTAGTACCTTCATGCGCTTCTGCATGCTCGGGGTGGCTAGTTCAAAGTGTGCCATTTAGAACAGCTCACCGCCCATCCCTACCCCTGGAATTCCAAGGGAATCTTCCGAGCTGACATCTTGTACTCACACCAACAGGGTTTCTTTCACTGACTTCTCAGACTTCCCAGCTTTTCGTTGCGCCTTCAATAAACTGCATTGAAAGTATGTTTTGTCTTGGAATTTTTCCCTAGATGGAATTTAAAGGAATCACAAAACAGGTAAAGACGAAGGGTGGGAAGAAAGAATCAAACAAATCTTTGATTCTTTTAGCCAGTTTGGAGCATGGTGGGACTCAGGAATGCCCTGTGATGTCATTTTGGTTTAGTTACCTCCTTTTGTCCCATCACCTATGAGCTATTTTACAGCCCAAGGAACAACTGATGCCAAAGAGCGACAGAAACCTCCAAAATCATTCTGAGCACTGTAAGATGTCCTCTGCCACAGGTTTACCAGCCTGTAGCTCCATTCACCACTGATCCTTCCATGTCACACGAGTTGAATATATATATATATTTAATATATATATGATCGTTTATATATATTAAATATATATATTAATATATATTAGTATTTATATATATTATACATAATATAATTTATATATATATAAAAAGATGCCAACGCTGACCTTCTGCGCTCAAGAGGGCTGTACTCTGCAAGAGTCACACATACTTCAGACATAAGCCCTTTGCTTCAGTGGCATTAAGGCTGACAAAGTGTGACGTTTGCCCTGTATGACTTAAAAGGCAAAGGGGTAAGTTATGAGACCTATAGGCCATACCAGGGTGGCATTGATTTTGTCTCAGTTTTGAAGTCTCCCATGTAGTGCTCCACATGTGAACTGCTGGCTTGGGGCTCGTTTCATGGAAAGAAACCAACATTTCCATGGGCTGATTCATCTGACCAAACGCAGGTGCCTAATTTAGCATGAAACACATCAAGCTCTAGACTCCACTGACGGCATCAATTAGGTCTCTCCTGGCTCTGCAGGCAGCCTGGGGCAGGGGCATTAGTGCAAATGGAGACATCACCATGCAAGACGCCTGCATGTACTCAGACGAATACACCCTGCCCGTCATCCATTGGATTCACAGACACTATTATCACAGTGAATTTCCTCCTGTCTCCAGCACATGAAGAATTATAGGCCACACTGCGCTACTAATCTACCTGCTCTCACAGGGCAAAAGTCTAATTGCAACCTAAAAAAGGTGAATATTAAAGACTGAGGCAGGGAAGAAGATAAGCACCTTTGGGGAAGGGCATGAGATGTCATTCCTATGCTAAGAGTAGGAGCTGCTTCATCTAACTTTGACCATCTACGTGTCACACTCTGGTTATGGGAGGTGGCCCCTCTCTCAAATAAGGAAACCCAGTTCTGCAGTTTAGGCAACTCAAAGTGGCTGCAATTAGATGAGATGGAGCCCACCTCAGTGGGTAACTTTGCATCTGAGCTTAATGCATTCACCTCTTGAAAATGTAATCTGGAAAGAAGGGAGGCCCAACGCTTAGAGTCCCTGCTGAGACATTTGGCAGCTCCAGTGAATTTCCTCAACGTCACCAATTCCCTGTGTGGTTTCAGGATGTCACTCTTGGCCATAGCAAGGCAGTGAGCACAGGAACCACTGTGGCTCCAAGTTTGGGTCTTCCTTGTGGCTAGGAGGAGGCATGGCAGTCCCTTTGTAATCCGTAGCCAGAACTCAGCTTCGCTTTGTTTCAGAGGCCATTTTTCATTGGGTTTTGCTGTTGCTAAAAGAGACAGGAGGTGAAAAAGCCACAGCTTTGGGACCTGGGGTTAGTCCTCACCAGCCACTGCTGGTTGACTCAACCAGTTGGTCTTGCCCTTGCTTGCTTTCCCTCCATGGCCTGGTGAAACAGGACCTGGCTTTGCATGGCATTCCAAGCCTTGAAGGGGTGACAGCCCAGAAAGCCCCAGGTTTTCCAGAGCTTTCCCTTCCTGACCATTAAAGTCAGGACACCCAGTTATCCCCACATAAGTGAAGAGACAAGCTTGGGCTGTTGGTTGCAGTGCCTCATTCTCTTGCTCCAGGGGTGAACTGCAGGCTGGAGTCTAAAATAGCTTCCTAGCATTAGTATGGGTGACTTCTCCCAGCCCAGCCAAGGAAGCAAGAGGTGGTTGCCTAATTTCAGTGGGAGAATGATTACCTATTACTGGACTGAATACTGGAGGGAAGAAAGGAAGATGATATTACCTCTTCCAAACCAAGGGCAGCTCCTTTCCTCCTCATTTTGAGTCAACATCTGGATGATCTTGGCTACAATGGTAGCAAACCAAAGAGGAAAATGAAGGTTGCATTTATTTTTTCTCTATGGCAACAGCTTTAATCACAGGATTCTTGTCCCAGATGGAAAAGGTTCATCCCAAATAGTTTTCAAACTTGTGTCACAAGCTCAGGAACATTTCCTTGGAAGTGACTGCTATCTCTCCCTCCTTTTCCTCCTTTCCTTTTAATAAAGTTTGAAGATTTATCCCATGAAATTATTTTGTTTTGATGTTTTGGCTGATGTTTGCCCAACTGGGGCAGTGGTTGGACTTGATGATCTTGAAAGTCTTTTCCAACCTAGCTGATTCTATGGTTCGAATACAACACTCCAAGCCCAAGCCTGCCATGGTCAACGAGATGAAGATGGAAGTGGGAAGAGAAAAGCCATCTAGACTAAGTGCATAGTTTAGGCCTTCATCATCCATGGGGACAGATGGGCAACTCAGAGGGTGCCCCCTCCGAAAACCAAGCATGTGTTGGGTGTGCTGCTAAAACAACAGTATGAAGACAGAGTGGCTCTACAACCTCCTGCAAATATGTCACCACCCTTTATAACCAGCACTTTCCATTTAAAGCATCCTGTCCAGCGTGGAACGCTGCCATAAATTCACCTTCAAAACCCTTATCCCACTGACCCACTCACCCTGAACTTAATTTATAGAGTAGAAAGGGTGACTCACCTTCTCCTAAAGGATCTCTCTGCACTAAATACACCAGGACAAGAAAGTGGGAAGAGGAGGAAGAGGTGGGATCCTTACAAGAAGAGAAAATAACCACCAAGTCAGTCATCTCCACAGCGTGTCCCTGCAGTACAAGGCAAAAGAATCGGCACAACTGCGACAATCAGCTGAAAGAACACACTTCACAGTGAATATCTGAGCTGGTCATTACTCTGAGTGGAGCCAAGGGAATGTTCTCTGAGCCAAGAGTATCATTTAGGCTTTTTCACTTACTCATTATTCCCTCTGTGTGTGTGATAGTTACTATAATGTTTATTCATGTCAAAAGCAGATGCCATTTACTACCAGTCAAACAAAACTATGCAGGCTCAAAAGACATTTAGCTCATCCACCATGCCCAATATAAGGGGTATTTTCAAAGTCTGCCACTAGACGGGCTCTTTGCCTTCTTGCTCTTCCCCTTTCTTTTTAGTTTGAGGCATCCCTGCCCATGCAGGAGGTTGGAATTAAATGATCTTAAGGTACTTTCCAAAGCAAACTATGCTGTGGTTCTACCTGGAATGAGCAAAAGATGCTGGACCTCTGCAGTCCAGCATTGGATGATGGGTCTCTGAAGCCTTTTTAGCTCAGAAGCATCAGGAAAGTCAAAAGCAAACTCATCAGTCTTTGAATCAGTAGCAACAATAAGAAATCTGAACAGCTTTGCTGGAAGAAGAACCCTCTTTAGTCTCTGTGCAGGACTATGGAGACCTTGGTGATGGACCACGCACAGGACAAGATGTGGAAGTACATGCCTTAGTTTTGGCTTTAAAGACCTTGGAGATTGCAGGGAGCTGGGTGAGTGCAGAAGGTTTGGAGTCTACAGCAGCAGAGGGGTGGATCACAGTGATGGTGATCCTGGTCCCACTCATTCTGCAAGATGAAAAGAGCCAAAGCGTCAGCAGAGATTAATACTTCCAGCAATGATACAGCTCTGGGGCTGAATCATCTGGGACCATGAAATATGCAGATAAGGAAATCCCAGGAGGAAATCTGCCTGCTTTGCTGAAAAGGTGGGAGCGGGAATTTTGCCTTGTTGTGAGGTGAATTCCTTATAGAGCCAAACTGGGAAGTCCCCAGCCACATCAGAAAGGGGTAGTTGGGAATATCAACTTGTGTAGTTTCAGCTTTTTATCCTAGGTGTTCACAATGAAGTTTCAATAGCTCAGAATTCCTTGGAGGACAATAGTTGCATTTTTGTGGCCTTATGAAGTGGAATCATTATTAAGGAAATCATTATCAGGGATCATTTTCCCTTCCCCCCACTACATTTTCCTTCAGCTATCTAATTTTCAAGCTATCCACCCCTGAAAGCACAGTGGGTTTATTTCCCCTTTCCTTCTGGACCGAATGAGATGGTTTTGCTCTCCTCCTGATACTTTGCTTTCTGCTCTTTAATGAACACACCATTTACTATATTTACTACTAATTATTACTACTTCTGTCACACAGAGGAGGACAATGGGGTGTTTTGTAGCTACACGGGTAGGAAATGATGTGTTTTTATGTGATGCTGTATTTTCAGCCCTGCATCTGCATCCTGAGGAAGCAGGCAGACACTTTGCAGAGCAGGTGGGAAGAAGTGATACCCAAAGAGCTGCCACAGAGCAGATTGTGGATAAATACAGGTAAGAAATTAGCCAGTAATTAGTTCCTCCTGCGGACGCTCATTCCTTACAGCCAGACAGCTCCACAATCCACATCATATTCAAAAGCAAGTTATTTCCTATGATGTGGTCAATATTACTAACGGGAGGGAGAAGGAAGGTTTTAGTCAGGGATCTCACCTGAAAAAAGATGGATCAGAGCAGCAGCAAGAAACTCTGAGCTTGTGGTCCAGGCTCAATGTGTGGATGGAGGACTCCTTACCTCCTTGGGTACAAGCAATACCATGATGGACTTTTCTCACCTCTGCTTAATACAACTTCTTTCCTTCTAAGGTGATTTTAATAGAACCCCCAGTTTTCTTTGGATGCTTCAATTCCTGGGGACTAGAACAAAGTGAATGTTGGATCTTTCTGTTTGGTGGCCAAACCAAACATCTGGGTAGATTCTGACCTGGTTTTTCCTAAGCATTTCTGGGGGTTCAAGGTTTCTCTTCCAAACCAATAAAACCTTTTCAGGAGGTCTGCTCTCCCCTGAACACAGGCTAGCAGATCAAACTCTCTCCACTTTTTCTAGGCTTGTGTCATCGAAGTGGCTCAAGGAAACTCCTAACCACAGACAGCAGGACCTGTGAGTCTGCTAAGAAGAAATGAAGGGAACCCAGCCCTACATCAGCCATGCAACCCAACTGGCTAGTTGAGTGTGAACTGCTCCATGTCTGCATGAGGCTGGTCCTGTCCCGAGGAGCTGGATGGTGCCACGACAGAGCCATGGGGCAGGGTGGATTTGTTGAGGCAGGAGCTGGAATTGCTGAGCTGTGCATTTGAAGAGGCAGCAATTCCTCCCTTTCTGTCCATAGGGAAACGCAGGTTATGGGTTTTTTCCTGGAAACACCCTCATCTTTAGCATCTTAACTCGTCATTAGCACAGCCCAGTTTAGTGTTAGAGTTAGGTTTTGGAGCTACTTATCCAGCATATTGACCAATAACTCTTATTTGCTAGTGGCATATGGGAACAAAAACACCACTAATATTCTTCCACTAAACCCCACTAATACTCCTCTCTCTAAAGCCAATGCTCTCTGGCCACAGTCCAGCTCAGCAGGTGGATTTATTCTTTTTCAGGATTAAAAGAGGCTGGGTGTATTCCTCAGGGATGAATCACTCCAGGTCAGGTTGTAGCTGCGGGATGAAGACTCACATTATACAATTAGTTCTGCATTTCCCCAGAAGTGATGCAAATGAGGGGGAATCGCTCCAGACCACAGCTTTTTGCAACCTTTAGGACAAGTGTTGCAACACCTCCATCACGGTGAATGTGGGCAACTGGTGGGACATGGAGCATCACCAGAAACCCTGGCACTGAACAAAGCTCAGGATGGAGCAGACATCAAGGCTTTGTAGCACGAATGAAGGACCCTCAGCTACCGAATTCCACTGCACAAGAGCAAGTGCCAGCTCTGGAGGAGCCCAGATGCTGACCTTGGACAGTGTATTAAACAGGACCTCTACCAGCTGTCTAAAAATGGGCTATTTTGAACAACATAAATTATTATGTTATGGAAGCAGGAAAGTGGAAGGATAAAGCATAAAAACCTTTGACCTTTATGGTGCTCCTTCAGTTCTGAGGTCAAGTAAAGAGGATTCAGTGTAATTGAGAAACAGGGTCTGAACACTCAGCATCTGAGACCTCCACCTTTGGAGGTGAGACCATGAGCTTGCCCCACAGTGCTCTGCTTGTGACAGTGATGAATGGTTTGGTTGGGAAGGAGGTGCTAAACCTCTGCAGAGCAACAAGCAATTATGCCAAACCCAGTAGCAATCTCACAAGCAAGAGATTCTCTTTATCATCTCCTCTTGGAGTAACTTGAAAGAAGTCACTCAAAAGGGGATGATGTTTTGGGGACAGTGCGCCTTGGGTGTTTGTCAGCCCTTGATTGAAATGAGGACAATGAAGACACAGTTGTCATGCTCAGTAATTAAAGGGAAAGTAAAGCCACCTTTGACAGGTAGCCTGTCTGCAGACGGGTATTTGTGATGCTGAGCAGCGTGGTGATGGCGTTTGCAAAAATGCCTGGGAGGAAAACCACAAAATGCTCACTATGAGAAGCAAAGGAGGAGCTGGAAGGCCAAGCATGCAATTACTGGGATGTCTTGAACACCAAACTGGCTTTTGGTCACTGAGATTTCCACATGCAAGCCATTTGCGGATGGAGAACAGGAGAGGCAGGTGCTTAACACTCCCTGGTATCACATGCAGCACCCAGCAGGTGGATTACCCCATAGGATATTGAAGGAGAAAAAGCAACCACATAATAACAAGAACAAAGAGAATAACAAGGCAAAACACTGATGCTTGGATGTTACTTCAAGAAATTACATTGGAGTTCCCCAGATGAATCTCCTCAGTGTGTGCATCCCCACTGAGCAGAGGAGGAAGAGGAATGCCTGATTCACTTGGGATCACCCAGGTGTGGAGTTAAGAGTAGCTGCTAAATGAAGTTGTGAGTGTCAAAGATCCCACTTTCTTCTGAAAGTCACAGATTTCCCTAATAACATATTTCTTTTTATCCTCCAATGGAGCATGGCCAGGCAGTCCTTTGGGCAGCTGTGAGGAGTGTCTGATTCACTAGAAGGTTTTCTCTTTTCCATTTCTCCGTGTTGTTCCTGGATTTCTTTCCCAGTTACTCAGCGCTGGGCTTTCTTGTAGCGCAGGTTCCCAAGACCAGTGTGATGGATGGTGATAGTGGTTCAGTTGGATTTCAAACTCCATGTGGCCACATCTGTGGGTATGGGAGAAAGAGTTTCCTAAAGCAGGAGATTTAGGTCAAGAAGTGAAGGAATCCACATCAGAAACACAATGAAAGACAAGTGCAACTTTGCATCTCTGAAGGCATATCGATCTCACATGCTGGAGGACATGGTTGCAACAGAAAGGCATTTAACGCTGGAGAAAGGATTACCCATCCAAAGACACTATTACCGTTGCTTGACTTTATCTCCCTGAACGTGTGGTTTGGTAGCAATTCAGAGTTAATGTCTGGAAATGGAGGTTACAACCCTGTGGGCTTGATGGATTGGGAAAATAAAGGCTATGGTGCCCCATGTTCATCCGGCTGCCCTCCGGAGCAGATAGCACTGGGGCTTTAGGTAACTTTGGGGCAGGTGTTTCTGAGGATTAGGGCTGTGATGAATAGAAGTTGGTTATAAATTCCTCTAGGACAAATACTGCTCTTATCTCCAGTTAATCCAGTAGAGACAGCCATAATGCAGAGCTTATGCACCAAGCTGCCACCTCTGGGGTGAGACATGGCAAGTCTTTCGTGTGCTGGTGGTAAACTGAATCACAAAATCAACTCCAACCATTCATTAGGATAATATGTACGTCCTCTAGCAGCTTGTACCTTCTGTAATCTCCCTAATCTGAGTGTCCATTCAGAAAGCTTAATGAATAGGTGCTCATAAACACAGCATTGTTACCTCTCCTGGTTGCATTTGTCCTATTTTGTTGAGGCTGGTAACTGTGCACAAATACCACCTCTGCTCTTGGATCATGCCCCCATAGCCCTGCAAAGCCCATCTTTGGGTTTTCCTGCACTGAAGACTATAGAAAACAAGCTTTTGCTTGATGATACCAAGCTCTCGTTGACTATTCATCCAGTCCATGCCCCTCACTTCAACTTCGTGACTAGTTTTTGGGTAACTGAATTCAGGTAAGAGGACTCCCAGACTAGAAGTGTTCTTACTCTTTTAGGCTGTCTCACCTGCCAGGTCATTTTTACAAGGCCAGTGATAGGATTTGATCTCTACTGAACATTTATCCTTATTCCTCTGCGGAGCAATGCTTTTTAATTCAACACAGCACCCAGAGATTGTGTTGCTGATAAAAGCTCTGTGTTCTCTGCTCTGCTGCCAATGAACTGCACACAATGTTTGTGCATTGCCTCCACTTCACTCTCCTTTAGTTTTTAAGAAACCTGTTTGCAAGTTCGCAAAATTAACTCCATTACGTTAACCACAGACACTGAACAGCTACTTTCTATGATCATTATTATATATAGTAATACGCATACACAGACAGAGATTAACAAACCTATCGATGGGAACTAGTTGAAATTCAGTGGCTGAATTTCCCTCCTCCCACACTCTCGCTGCTCACTTTGCTGCTGGAGGGTATCTCTGGAGTCCCTGGTTGGCTTAGTGCATGAAGGAACATGCTCTCTGGTTAAAAACGTCTGTACCATAGGAGAGAAGAGACAACTGTCCCGTGAAACAGGAGGGCAGAGCTTTCAGCCTCAAGATCCAATGTGGTTCTCATGGCTGTTTTTTTACAAGGGTTGCTCCCCTTTCCCTAGAAAAACCCTTCCAGTGCAAACCTCATGCCCTGGGTGGCAATTCCCAGTGCTTAGTCCTGGCTGCTATGCTTTCATCGTGGCACTGTCATACCAATTCCACCCCATTACTCAGAACCCTAATCAGGCCCCGAGTATTAGCACAAAGCTGCTGAGATGATGCAAAAGTGCTTTACAAATTCCTATTCAAACGAGGAACTTCACAAAGGGAGGGGGTGGACACACGAAGTATTTGGTGCCAAACTTATTTGTCTCTTGCAAAGTAAGAGGATAAATCAGAGCTATGAATACACCAGAATATGAAGAAGTTGCCCTGAATGAAGCACCTGGATTTGCTGTCAGGGCTCTAAGAGTGGAGCAGGCACCATAGGGCGGAGAAGACACCCAGTTCTGGTCAGTAGGCAGCTCTCCGTGTTCCTTGCATGAGACATCACCTTTGGAGTGATACTCTCTCCTGCTTAGCTTACTGCCATGGTACTCCAAAATCTTCCCATCAACGCTGGTGACCTGACTGACACCGGTCACCCACAGTTTGCTATGGCCCAGCAGAAAGCCTGCAGAAGGAGAGTAAAGGCTTTGGCAAGGTCTTAATCTGGCAGCATTGCAAATGCAAATGATATATATGAGCAGTGACCACCGATGGTGTAGGAACAGCCCGGAAGAAACCTCAGGAATTATCTTGTCCATCTTCTTGCCCCAAAGCAGCATAACTGGCCAGGGACAAGTTAGACTGAAGGTGAACAGCTACTGTGGAGCAAGGTCACTAGGAAGAAATCAGTGTGCCCAGTGGTGATGGAAAATGCCCAGACCATCATCTCTACCCTGATCCCCACAAGTCCACCATCTGCTTTGATGTGGGAGCAGAATCAAGCTGGGAACAGCCACCTCTGGAGGGGTGGACCCAAGAAACCAGAGAGAGATGTCCCAGGGGCCTCATTAGCCATTTCAATGGTGACTTGACGGTCCCTTTCGCAAGGAGCCACAGAAACTGCCCAGCCTGCAGGGAGGAAAGGAGTCAGAGCCCAGCACAACCAAGCCCTCACAACCCCATGTTCTCAGGAGAGGGTCTTAAACAGCGGTTTTCCCAGCTGGGAGAACGCAGACAGGGATGGCTGGGTTGTTACAGCTGGAATCATAACAGGAGGTTGGAAAACCCCCCTGGGCTTTCCCTATCTGCACGGATGGATTAACAGGTCCTCATTTGGTAAGGTGCTTAAGCAGAATTAATTTAGCCTAATGCAGCTGGGTACATGTAAATCTCAAAGGCATGAGTCTCATGGAAGCCACGACAGTTCAAGGCGTATTTAGGGCCGAGGACCTCAGGGGTTTCCCCAGTAAATCTGCGTTAAGCTGCTCCTTTAAACTTTAATGAATCCCGTCAGCCTGAAAAAAGCGGTTTCATCTCCTCCTTGTACAGAGGAAGGTTAGAGCCTTTCTAGGCTCCTCAAACACTATCTGACCTGCAATCAGGCAGGGCAAAGCACGGAGACATGAAGAAGTTCTCTGTAAAGGAGGCACTTGCGTGCTGTGCATGTGTGTGGCCAATGAAATAAAAGCGATTGCAATCCTTCTTTTCAGAACACCAAATCACATCAGAGGGCTTCCTCCTTTGAAGCTGATTTAACCAGTGCTTAGGGCTTCCACCATGTGACTGTGAACCGGCTTTGTGAAAGCTCAGCAGATGGAAACCACAAGCGCTGCCCTGAACTGTCTCCCTCTGATGTGCAAGGCTGGGCACCTGGGAGAAGCCACTTCTTAGGGCTGCGAGGAGGAGCCAAAGGTTGAAGCGCAGGTTTGTTGCTTTGAATCCCCAGGGAAACAGCCTGATGGAATGCCATCCAGGAGAAGGGCTCATGGGGCTCTCAGCTGGTGGAGGAATGCAGACATTGGTCCCACAGGAGGCATTTTTCCTGCTTTCCAACAAGACGGGGTGCTTGGAGGGTCTACAGCCCGCAAACGGCATGTGTGTCACCTATGCAGCTCCTCAAGGTGGTCATCCTCCTCCTATGGAGGATAGGAGGGACCTGACCCAAACCAGATCCATATTCTCACAGCTGGAAAAACCAGCATGTCACCTCCCTCAGGGATGAAGGGCCGCGTCTTTCTTGCCATGAAAAGGAGCTGAGTCTGTCCCTGTGCTCCTGATGGATACCAGAGCTCTGAGCAGTGGCTGCTCCTGGTCATCACCACCAATGTCTCATCTCTGCCCCACCACAGCTGCACCAAGCCAGCAGAAAGCAGCGCCACAGCCACTTGTGCTGGTGATAGGACAGCCTGGCCTCTCCCTGCTTTACAGCATGCTCATGGGTTATGCTCACCTAAAAGAGTTCGTTGACGTCACGTTGTACAGACCTACCTAAAGGCTAAGTGATGCTTTAGCTCTACTGCCAGGCAGTGCTCCAGGTCTGTCTACAAAGCACACACCCAATTATCCTCCATAACATTTGCACCAACACTTCAGCACAAAATAAAGTAAATTTCCATAAGTTTTTCCCCTTTCACTTACAAGCATGGGATCCTGTTGCTTGGATTACCTGGAGCAGAACAGCATGAAGGACACAGTGCCCAAAAGCTTGTCTGCTTTCTCCAACTATCTCAATCTCCCAAACAAAAGTACATCTCATGGCAAGATGTGCATCCTAATATACACACACCAATTCAGCTACAACGGAACTACTGCATGATTAGAATTGCAGAAAGTATTTTATAGTTAATTTAAACCTATTATGAGACCTGTAGAAAAAAAAAAAATGAGGAAGATCTTCACCTGGAGAGACTCCAAAACTATTCTAAATCACCCCGATTCCTTTGCATTATCTTTAATTCAAGACAACATATTTCAAGCTTACAATAACATTGACTAGGAATCCTCCCAGAACCAGTTCATTTTGCCCCAGCAAAGATGCAAAGACTTCTTCGGGCAAGCTATGCAATCACTTGTGATTCTGTGATTAGACCCCTTTGTTATGGCAAAAAAGGGACTTTATTTAATAGTTTCCAAGCAAATTCAAGGCAAAAAAGGGGCTTTATTTGTTTCCAAGCAAATTCAAAACTCTTTTTAAGAATTTTTAATTAAGACTGGCCAGTACCTTCTCATTACCAGCCATTACAAGAATCATTTCATGTCAAAGAGGTGTGTCACAGGAATAGGAGGAAAAAGGTTCACTCCGGCTAACATTTCTCAACCTGTCCATAACACTTCACTTTGTTGCATCTCCAGCTATCGTTTGCGTGAATGCACCATGTGCGCCGGTCACATCACACCCAGGCACTGAGCACAATTATCACTTTCCTAGGGCACATAACACAGCAATAAATCTCTGTCTGCAGCAAGGCATTTCCCAGAAATGCCTCACCCTCAACTCCATCTGTTCTAAGCGGCACATGAGACCCGGCTGGACCAGTGCCTCAGCTTCATGAGCCCCCCCCATGGCTGAACTCATCCTCAGATCGAACTCATGCTCCATTGATACGGACACCACCATCCCCATCCCACTCCGCACAAGAGCCAGCATCTAGGAGAGCCGGAGCCGTACCCGTAAGAGGAAGAAACGAATGCTTACGAGAATGCTCCTGACAGCCTGTGCTTGGGCAGATATTCCTTCCTCCTCCCCTATCGCCATCAGTCGTTGCTCAAGAGCCAGCCCCGAGCTGGCGTGGGACCCTGGAAGAGACGGCATGGCCATGACATTTTGCAGGAGGTCCTGAAACATAATTAAACGTTGTGGTGAAACCGAACCGTAAACAAGCTATGAATAAAAACCCCTTGACTTATTTTGCTAAACTATAATTACACAATAAGGAAGCAGATTAATTAAGTAAAATATAAGTCCTGAAACTGAAGCTTGCAAGCAAAGCAGTTTATTTTAATTTCCACATTATTTCGTATGAGATAGAAGTGTTTGCTGTGGCTTTAAAATGTTGGAAGCCATTCCTTGCTGCCAGGCAGGCCAAACCCAGTGGATAAATTAAATTTTTGCATCTCAGGCACCTCCTGAAATGTATATAAGGAGAAGGGCTCTGCCTCAGAGGAGGTAAAGGAGATCTCCTTCTTTCCCTCCCTGCTCCTCCTGCTCTTCTGCTTCGCCGTTACTGTTCCACCTCCCGTCTTCCCCAGCCACCATGAGTCGACAGTGCTACACCTCCAGCTCTCTCTTGGGAAGACGGGGTTTTTCCTCTGCATCCGCCGTCTGCGGCCTCGGCAGGGCCAACAGCAGCACGGCCTCCGTGTGCCAGCCGGTGGGACGGCGATGCGGGATCGGGGGCTTCAGCAGCCGCAGCGTCTGCGACCTGGGCAGAGGCCAAAGGATTTCCTTTGGTGGGAGCTGCCGCAGCGGGGTCTACGGCGGTGCCGGCGTCGGACGTTGCAACGTCGCTTATGGCGGGGGCCGCTTTGGCGTGGGCACGGTCGTGGGGTTTGGTAACTGCGGAAGCTACGGGGGCCTGGGCAGCTACAGAGGTCTCGGGGACGGCGTGGCCGTGGGAGGCTACAGCAGCGGCATTGGCATCGGCATCGGCGGAGGGAGATCCGAAGGGATTCGGGGCGTCAGCATCCATCCGGAGCTCCTCAAGCCCCTGTGCGTAGGGGTTGACCCCGAGGAGTGCCAAGTGCGGACCCATGAGAAAGAGCAGATCAAGAACCTCAACAACCAATTCGCCTGCTTCATCGACAAGGTGAGACCCCGCTTCCCTCCACGCAGGCTCTTTGTCTCTAGATGGATGGATTGTCTCTAGAGAGACAATGATGGGAGATACTTCTCCTGGCGTTGTAAACATTCCTGATAGACCATGGTGGTCCTGACATGGAGATGGTTTGGATTTAAGCTGTGCACCAAGGCAACCACAGCGGTGTTTTTACCCACCAATCTGCTAAATTGCTAAATCAGAAGCAGCTCCAGGAATACCGTAAATCAAAACCTGTGAGAAAACAGATGGAGGCATGGAAAAGTAATAAGGCAAAATAGGAAGTTGCATTCCAAATGTATAATCTGACGTTGCTATCATACCTCTATAAACTCCAAAGGACTTTTGTATTTTCAAAGTAGTTTGTGCTTCACCAAGGAGATGTAGAAGGAAGGATGTCTGGCCAAAATAAGAAGAAAAGGATAGATTCCTAGCTAAAATGAGAAGACAAGTACAGATGTCTAGCTAAATGAAAAGATTTCTGGCTAATATGAGAACGATTTTAAATCTCTGTCTCTCCACTCTGTGAATGAAATGATCTGGTGATTTCCTAAAATTTACTGCCGTTTTCTTAGCTAAGCCCAAGGGGTTTCATTGCTGTTTGGGGATGTGTTATAGGAAATGGTTTTTCAAATGGCAGAGAAACCTTTGCTCTGTCTTGATCTTGATCTTCCTTGAGAGTTGTTCTGCAGCTGGAAAAACCAAACCCATGTAAGAGGAGCAACTCCTGTTCCTCCCATTTGAAAAATGACTTATTCATGATACATAAAGGTTCTCAGGTACTAGAGAGCTCTTTAATCTAGAAGTGAAAGGCATGATAAATAGCCATGATTAGAGTTTAAATCAGATACATTCAAATGAGACCTTGGATGGAGTTTTTAGCGCTGCACAAGGATCACTGCCCTACTCAGCCCATCAGAGGAGGCAGTGGATCCTCCACCAAACATTTGTCACAGGGTGGTGTTCGGCTGAGCTGAGCTTTGATCAATAGATGATTGGGCTCAACACAGAGCAAATGGATCAGCGTTGCTCAGCCTGTGATACGAGTCCTGGGTGGGACCAAAAGATGTTGGTCTCACTCAGGCTGCTGAGAAACCAGCACTTAACCATTTGCATTGCTGATTTTAGTTCTACTTTTTCCTTTAGGAAGCGAAGACACCCAAAGCAGCTTTGCCTGAAACATGAGGCTGTTGCATGACTCTTGCATCTCTTGCTTCCGCAGGTCCGGCTCCTGGAGCAGCAGAACAAGGTGCTGACCACCAAGTGGGAGCTGCTGCAGCAGTATGTCCTCCCAGCTTCCAGGAGGAACCTGGAGCCCGTGTTCGAGAACTTCATCAGCAACCTGAGGAAGCAGCTGGAGTGTGTGCTGGGGGAGCGGGAGAGGCTGGAAAACGAGGAGCGCTGCCTCAGGGACCTGGTTCAAGAGTTCAAATGCAAGTAAGTACAAAGAGAGAAGCTGCAGATCAGGGTGTTTGCTGCTGTTGCTGAGCCAATGCAATTGCACTGGATGGGTGCAAGAATTGGGGCGCAGCAAGGGGGAGCAGGACTGAGCACACCAGTACTGGGTTATTTTCCATTACTGAGGTCCCCCGGCTGCACCTCAGATGCTGCCGATGCTCTTCAACCACAGCGTTTCCTCAGGGAGAAGGACAGGGAACCACTTTTCCTCTCCCTAACGCTCCTGCACACTGCTGTGGTTTGCCGTATCATTATCAGGGCCTGTGGCTCCCCCAGATCTCATGTCCCCGTTCCCACAAAACCCTCAACCTATTTGTCTCCACCCCACGCTTTATCCACATCGTCTCCATTGGGGTTCATTCTCTCTTCCCAGAGGGAATGTGGGAATTGCCCTTTGAATCTAAGCTGCAGATACTCCTTAATAGCTCCCCATGTGCTCTGCTAAGCCACAAGCCAGGACACTTGGTGGTTGGTGCTGTACAGCACAGGATGAAAGGGGAGTCCTTTCTCCAGAGATCTTTCAGTCAAGCATCTCAGGTGTGTTTTCTCTCTGAGCCACCACCAAGGAGGTCAGACTCCCAGAATCATGTTGTGAAAGTTCTTCTAGGTCCCAATTAACTCGGTTATTATACACGGACTTTCCTCCCCATTGCACATGGGAGTTTCAAAGGTTGCTCAAGCTCCTGACCTCCCCTGAGGCATTTTGGCCACTCTCCCCATGAACACTCAGAGCAGAGTCCTGCCTGCATCAGAAAAACATCGCACAAAGGAGCAGAAGAATCAGTCCCAGCCTTCAGCTGAGGTGCAGAGTTTTGCATTTGTAGTGGTTTGGCCTGATTTACTGCCCTCTCACTCAAGCCACCAGCACTGCTGGCATGGGCTGGTTGAAACTGCTGAGCAAAGCCCAGTGGGGAAGAAACAGCAACAAAGCAAAAATCAAAAGGGAGGTACAAAGCAACAGGGAGAGGCTCTGGTTTTAACCACGCTTCCCATGTTCTGCATTGGCTGCTTGGGTGATGGGGACGGGGCTCGTCATCCCACCCTTCTCCTCTCCTCCTCCTGCAGATATGAAGATGAGATCAACAAGCGCACGGCTGCAGAGAATGAGTTTGTGGTCCTCAAGAAGGTGAGTGACACAAGGGACAACCCCAATGGGACCATCAGAGAGCAACAGGAGCATGGGCAAAACCTGAGTGTGGGGCCAGGGAGAGAAATGGGGACACCTTGACAATGACACTAAGTCTTCATCAAGTAACTTGGAGAATCCCTGTCAGGTTGTGAGCACATATAACAAAAAATAGATGGTTTAAATGCTGAGAATAGTGAGATTTCCTCCAAACCTAAGAAAAACCCATTGTTTCTTCACCTCCATTCACTGCACACATGGTGTCTCCCTAGGATGTGGACTGTCTCTACCTGACCAAGGAGGAGCTGGAGGTGAGAGTGGGTCTCCTGCGGCAGCAACTGGAGTTCCTGAAGTGCATCTATGCTGAGGTAAGAGCTCCTGGCTCCCTGTGTGCTGCCCTGGGGTTCTGCTGTCCCCTGAGCTCCCACACCAAAACTAAAGCAGGGAAAGCGGCTTTTCCTGCAAATCCTGGAATTGCATCCCCCAAATCTATATCTCTTTATATACATATATATTTGATAACAACACCGTTGAACACACTTTTGGAAGGCAAAGGGCATCCTTGGTTATCTCCTGTATTGCTGGCTGCAAAGGGAGTGATCTTTTGCATCAAATTCTAGTCAAAAGCATCCCTGGGAACCACAGAACCATCTCACTCTTCAAAACCCAAATTTTCACTTTTGAAGCTACATTAGTCAAAATATTTCAGTGAAAGTAACACTTTTGTCTAAAATCCAGGAAATTTATAACAAAACACACAGGGGACACTTTGCATTTGCCCCTTTTCCAGGCAAACACCTCCCAGCAGCAAAGGGTCCTAAAGCACCCACCCCTGAGGGCTTCACACCCCAGAAAGCTGCTGACACAGCCAGAAAGGCCAAATTGTAATGGAGCAAGTTGCTCCACCAGGATTCCCCACCCTTCCTTAGGGAATTGCACGCAGCAATCCCGTATTGTGCCACCAAGACAGGTCCCAGCTCTTGCTAGAAACCAGTTACCCACTCAGAGAACCCAGCAGCCCAGTTGGGTGTTAATGGGAGAACTTCCCCAACCTTCTACCTTCTCAGCAGACCCCACTTTGCCACAGGCATGCCTGGCTTGGGCTGGTTGCGGGAAGGGGACTGACATGCAGTGGGTCTTGCAGGAGAGAGCTCAGCTGGATTGCCAACTGTGTGACACCTCTGTCATTGTGCAAATGGACAACAGCCGGGACCTGGACATGGAAGGCATCATCAAGAGTGTTGAGTGCTGCTATGAGGAGATCGCCCAGAAAAGCAAGGCTGAAGTGGAAGCTTTCTACCAAACCAGAGTGAGTATTCAGACCACCAGCACTGATAGCAATGAAATCTCTTGGCCAAGAAAACTCTGAGGACCAATCATTTCTGTCTTCCATGACACAACTCAAACCCACCCCTCAGTGTTCATGCACCATGGCTGGCTAAATAAGGTCAAACCACAGTCTTAAAACTGGTTTGATGCTTCCCTGTTAAACCAGACCACAGCAGGTCCCTGTGCTGCTTCAGAGAGGTCTCCTCCGCACATACCCATCAGGATGTGCACATCCCCTTCCCCAAGGGTAAATGCTCGGGACCAACCTGGGACTGCTGCCTCGTCTGGGCTGAGGTCATGTCTGGGTGTTTCCCAGAAGCATCAACATCAGTGCAGCTCCAGAGCATCACCACATTCCCTGGAAGGGGTGATGTGGACACACTAACGTCATCCTCTTCCCATGCAATAGCTGGAGGAGCTCCACAGCAGCAGGGGCAAGTTCTGTGACGACCTGAGGAACAACCAGAGCGAGATAGCTGAGCTGAACCGGATGATCCAGAAACTGCAGTGCGAGTCAGACAACGTGAAGAAACAGGTAGGACAAAGCACTGAATGCTGCACGGGCAGTGAGCTGTGCAAAGGGCTTCATCCTCACCAGCTCCCACCTTGCTGAGCTGTAAAGAGCTCCCCCCTCCCAGTTTAAAGCCTGTATTTGCAGGTTGTAGGTTCTCTTTTGTGGCTGATACACAAAGTAGTAGATTTCTTTCCCATTTAGTAAACAGGCAGAATCCAATTGGTTTGGCTCTAACAGAAACTGTGATTGCTGTATGCCTCCTACCAGGGTGCAGCCAACAGATCCCCTCCCCTTCATAGAATCATAGAATGGTTTGGGTTGCAAAGGACCTTAAGCTCATCTAGTTCCATGGGCAGGGACACCTCACACTAAACAAGCTGCTTCAAGCACTGTCCAACATGGCCTTGAACACTGCCATTGCTATTGGTAAATAGCTTGTTCATAACATGTGTCCAACCTAGCCTTGAACACTGCTATTGCTACTGCTAAATAGCTCATTCATAACATGTGTCCAACCTAGCCTTGAACACTGCCATTGCTACTGCTAAATAGCTTGTTCATAACACATGTCCAACCTAAACCTAGGCTCTCTGTCAGTCCCTAGCTGAGAAACAAAGCAGTACATGAGCAACCCTGTGGAAATGCCTCTTAATATCCTCACTGGCCACCCTCTTGCCTGTTACTGTCCACAGATTGCAGCTCTGCAGACAGCCATCTGTGATGCTGAGCAGCGGGGTGACTGTGCCCTCAAAGATGCCCGGCAGAAGCTGATTGACCTGCAGACTGCACTGCAGCAAGCCAAGGACAAGATGGCATGCTTGCTGAGAGACTACCAGGAGCTGCTGAACGTCAAGCTGGCCCTGGACATTGAGATTGCCACTTACAGGACACTGCTGGAAGGAGAGGAGAGCAGGTAGGAGCATCCCTGGGTGCACCCTGTATTGATAGCTGGCACAGCCCAATAGGAGGAGAGGGGGGCAATGAGAAATTCTGGGTAGAGGCAGCTCCCCATGAGTGCGCAGAGAGGAGCATCATCCCTTTTTCTCCCCATAGGTGTAGAGCGAAGCATCGCCCCTATTTCCTCTTCATGCTCCCAGGGCAGCTCTATCACAGTTCATTAAGCAAACTGCAGCCAGATGCCCTGCTTGTGGCACAAAAAGGGGTTGGGATATTAAGATCTCTATGGTATCTGGGTATCCAACCCTTCAGTGATTTGGTGGGCAATTGAACCAGCACCTCACATCCGGGTGCACAGAAAAGCTGAATCATAGAACCATAGAATGGTTTGGGTTGGAAGGGACCTTCAAAGCTCATCTAGTCCAACCCCCTGTGATGAGCAGGGACATCTTCACCTAGACCAGGCTGTCCAGAACCACATCCAGCTTGAAGTACCTGCAGGGTTCCTAAGGAATCAATGGCTGGGCAGCACCTCTATTTGCTTGTGTATTTGAGGAATATTTCCCTGAACACATCTTTGAGATACATCTTCTCTTAACAGGATATGCACCGGCAACCCTGTGAGCGTAGGTAAGCTAACAAAGCTCTCCCTTGATTCCCTTACAAGTCCTCTGTGTGTTTCCCTATAAGCTGGGTTTCAGCTGCTCAGGGATTGACTGAGCCTGTTTCTCTCCCGCAGCCGTGGTCAGCGGTGGTGGCACCGTTGGGGAGTGTCGATCCCTATCTGGAATAGGAGGCAAATGCACTGTGAAGACAGGAGGGGCCGGGCCGGGGTTAGGGGTGGTCTCCTCATTCGGTGTCACCGGTGCCGGGTTTAGCACCCGGAGCGTGGATTGTCTGCCCAGGGTAGCGGGTGGCTTTGGGGCCAGGAGCGTGGTCAGCTGCGTGGGGCGAGAGGTGATCCCTGGCACGGATGGGGTGCAGTGTGCCACCGGCATGGGCAACCTGGGGAACGTGGTGTGCACCAGCGTGGAGCAGTGCAGCCCGGGAGCCGTCATCATTCCAGGGGCAGGGGTGTGCGGCGCCGGGAACAGGTACAGCACAGCCATGCGTGTGGTCAGAACAACCCGGTAGAGGCTGGAAGGTAACTACACATCGTGTTTTAACTTAGTCAGCATTTCTGCAATAAAAAACAGTATTCCCCTTCCTCCTGACAGCTGTAGGGATCACACAACCATGCGCTGCCCATGCACACACCATTAGGATAAGCACTCTGCCAAAACCTCTTTGCATGATCAAAACCCACCTTCTCTTGCATCTCCTTCTTGGGGGAAAACTCATCCCCATAGTCTCAGCCAGGTGAGGTTTTCATTTCATGCCTGTCTTTACACATCACCCTAAATCAGTTTTCCCTGCCTGCCCGCTTTCCAGCAAGGATTTTCCCCCTACCTCTGCAATGCAGCTCTTGCAAAAGGATGACAACTTCGGTCATCCCAACTTCAGAAAGAGAAGCCACATTTTAATTGTCTGCAATGGAGCTGCAGCTATTATTTAACTTTAATGACACCAGAAAATCCAATTTTTCCTGTTTACGAGAAGGTTGGTAATGCTTATGTAAATTGGTCCAAGTTGCTACACCAGGTTTGGTAGAGTGGATTTTAATTACACACAGACGAGCACCTTACGTTTCTGTAGTAAAATGCATGCGTTGTTTTTCCTGTGTGTGTACCAGATAGACCCATTTAATGCTTTTCATGTGTAAGTGAACAGAGTTGATTACCCTTCGCTTACTCCAGACTTTCAGCTGTACCTTCAATAAACTACATGCATAATTCATGCTTTGCTTCATGGGTTTTCTTTCCCTCCCTGATATTATAAAAGCATGGATATGTTCTCAAACATGATCCTCTAAATGGGTGGGGTTGGTAGCTCACAAGAAGTGGAGTTTTAACAAGTCATTTTTTGAGACTTTATCTGCTCTCCTTCCGCCTGCACTTTTGCATACCTTTATTCCATCCAGAGACCAGTGTGGCCAGGAGGAAGTCTGGAAATGCAGTGTAAACCGGGATGTTTAACCGCTCGTGGGATGCGCAGCTCACTTGGGATCTCTCGCACTTGTCTGGGATCTCTGGAGGCAGAAAAGAGAAGCAGACAGGACCTTGTTAAAAGAAATTAGTGAGAACCAGCCCTGATAGTAACAAAGAGAAAAGAAACCCACACCCCAACCCTGAAACCCCAAAACAAGAGCAAGAGAAAAGTGTAGTGTCCAAAATGACCCACCTTGCCTACAACACAAGGACTTAGACAAAGAGCAGAGTGTGTAGGACATGCCTGGATGTCCCCCTCCATCATTCCTTGCAGGGAAGGGAAAACTCACTTTAGGAGACTGAGATTTGGGTGAGATCATGTTGCCCCCTCCCCTTTCTCTGTGAGAGTGCCCAGACCTTTCCTGAAAGGTCTCTATAACACGGCTGGAAGGGTTTGCCATGGTGGCATCCATTGCAGCTGGATGCACAGCTGGATGCCAGGAAAACCAGCCAGCCCTGCTGGCTCCTTTCTTCCCATGGCTTGCCTGGGAGCAACCAAAAGACAACCTCACTCTGAAATGCCCTTTGGAGAAATCTGTCTTTCCTCACCCAGTCTGGAACTAGAGCAGGGTGTGGGCAGGTTAATGCAACCCATGAAAGCTACACCAAAGACCGGGTGTTGTAATTTACTCCCCAACATCTCACTCCGCTTCCTGGACTTCACTGCTGACTCATGGCCTTGCCTGCCCCAACATCTCCATGGCTGGAAGATGACTTAAACCATGCAGTCAGCCTCGGTCTGCCCATGCCAACAGGATGGTGATGAGCCCACCACTGGTTGAGCATCTGCCTCTGCCTCTCTCCCAGCATAGAGGCTGCATTGAGCAGGGTGGATTCAGGCTCCCCATGTCTGCAGTGCTCTTCTAATGGAAAGCAAGAGGACGGTGAACAGCAGGTTGTAGATCACTAATTATTTTTTAATAAATGACATTCCTTGGCCATACTGTCTGGGCTGGGGGTGGTGGTGAAAGCCAAATGAATCAGCTGAGAAGACAAAACCCACCCACCTCAAGCGAATGTTGTTCAAAATGGTTATCTTCATCTTTTCTGTCTCAATGTGACTCGAACGTCATCTCATTTGTATGTAAATATCAAGCAGAAACACCCAAACAAGAAGCTTCCAGTGCCCCAACAGCTCATAATTTATGTTGATCACATCCCTGCAGAACAGACCTGCACACCAAAACCAGCCAGCTCCCCGGGGTACCAAAGCAGCCCAGCAGCTCTTGCATTTCGGGGAGAAAACCTTTAATCATGCCTGTCCTCAACCCATGTTTTCTGCTGCCTGCTTGAGGATGTTCAGGTACATCAGGCCTTTTTGGAGAGAAAAAAGGTCAGGAGCTTGTATTTTGGGGCAGTGTGGAGGCCAGATCCTGCTCAGAGTTGCTCTGGACATGACCCTTCATAGAATCTCATAGAGTTGATCCCAACTAACAGGTGCAAGAAGCCACATTTACCTCTGGAATATGGAGCCCACAAACCTCAGCTCCTCTACATGATAAACCAGCCTGGGAAAGGAGCAATACATTTTCCACCCAGCCTTTGCATTGCTCACATACCTGGTGGACAGTGGGCTGAAGGAAGAAGAGTGTGGGAGCCTAAAATGACAATTCCCTCTTTCTTGTTGGCAGCCCCACCTTTAATCCCATTACATTCATTCAGCTCTAACATCTGATCTGAACCCGTTTGTCAGCTTCAGGACAATCTGCCTTTACTGGGGTCAAGAAAGCATGAAGACAATTTCATTTTCCCATCGCACCCGGGCTTTGAATTTCATGCAAATAATCAAGGCAAGAGATGCTCATGAATTTCAAGTGACGTCCCAGGCAGACTCAGACCAACACTATCCAAAGAGAACCAAGCCAACCTGTACCAACTGGGACTTTCACACTGCAATGGGACATTCTATGTGAGTGACCCAGCTCTCCCAGTTCAAGCCTGCCTGGCAGCATTTCTCCAAGGATAATCAGATATTTGCTGTTCTGCATTAAGTAGAACATGAAGCACCTGCTTAATCTTTCTTCCAGAGATGCCACTGGGATTTGAGCTTATACTTAATGGTTTTGTAGCACTGGGGCACATGAATGTATTTTGGAGGGCATGTAGAGTCCTATCCTGTAAATAGATTTAAGCTCCAGTCATGCAGACAGCATGGGCACTGGGCACAGGTCCCCAGCTTCAACAGCCCTTAGATCAAGCTCTGCACAGCCACAGCGAGGATCAGAG
>JBCJKH010030926.1:0-13264 GCA_039877255.1 Loriculus beryllinus | reverse complement strand
GTGCCATGGTTTAGTGTGAGGTGTCCCTGTCCATGGCAGGGGGGTTGGAACTGGATGATCTTAAGGTCCTTTCCAACCCAAACCATTCCATGATTCTATAAATACATATATAAAGTTTATAAATACAGGTTGGTTTAACAGACCTGTTGTACTTACTGTGATACTGAATACAAGATCCTCTAGGAAAAACTAAAGGATAGACAGCATGAGAAACACGGAGTGTCTCAGGAAAACTTCAGTCTTGAATCGAAGATGAACAAGGTTTAGAAGAAAAAACCCAACTCTATTAACAGGTCATTTTTTTTAATGTACAATACCCTTTTTTTAACAGCTGGTAATACAGAACACCCTTCTACTAAGCACAAAGCAGACTGGTGTCCAAAACAAGTGCAAGACGCTTCAGAGAATACTCAGAGAAGTAGTGATAGGCAGCATCACTAGAAAAATAATCTGCCAAGTACAGGCAGGCCAAACAGCACACCCTCATCCAGGAGCAGAAACTTCTGACAACAATGAGACTAAGCCAGTCAATGAGTTTAGATCAGTCAAAGCAGCTGTGTACTTGTAAAGCTTTTTACCACTAACTCCTGTACTGCTGCAGAGGGCAGCCACAGCATGCGTTTATAGGGCAGAACTAATTCCTTTTGGCAAGAGCATGCCCCGTTTCAAAGGTCCCAAGGAATGCCGCTGCTAAAGTGTGAGATGGAATTGTGGCATGCATAAAATTTCACCCATAGAAGAAGTCAACCCACTCATTTTCCATTTAATTACTATGCTTCCCTTTGTTCTTGTTAAAGAAAGGAAGAAAAAGAAAAAAGACACATGGTAAAACATGAGCCATAAAAACCAAATACACACACACACAGATTTTTCCCCTCTCTGCTTGTGGAGGAAATGGCTTACTGAAAGGAAAGATAGCTTTCCTGTGTTCAGGCCAAGCAGGATTATAGTAGCTCCTGCTGAGCCAGCACTGCTGCAGCTGGACTTTGGTACTAGCTGCCAGGCTGCCTAGTTTAAAGCTAACCCAGGTATAGCAGTACAATCTGCAGCCTGCAATGCAGCAGCAAACGAACTCAAACCAAAATCCTTTTTCCCTACTTACTGAAAAACGGCAGCTGACAAACTACAGATTTGGCATTCTTTCACATGCCATAAGATTTGCTGCAAGTATCTAAAAATATACTTCATGGCTGACAGCCCAAGCAACCAATCAATCGAAGTTCAAGAGGTGCCTTTTACAGTCCAGATGTTCTTAAACTGTGCTCCATCGACAACTTAGTGATGGTTGGTCACATTATGCTGACTTCTCCCCTTTACTGTAATAGTTGGTGTCCAAAAGATTAAAAGTACATCTACAATTCTTAAAATGCTTCTCCTAATTTTCTCCCTTTTGCTACAGTTAACATAAAAATACTACAGTAAATCAATGGGATGAGAGGTTGTCCCAGAGACAACTTGGTATAAAGTACAAATCAAACTTGAACCTCTGCAGGAGGATGACCAGAATGAGAGCTCTGAAGGCACGAAAATTACAGGATCCACATGTACATACACGCACTCTAGAGAGTGACAAGAATTCCATAAGGCAAACATGCTTTTCCTAACCTGACCTATGCACTCTTTCAGTGGACATGCTGTCAAAACTTGTACAAAACTGGGCAAAAGATCTTACTTGCTTGTTTAAGGAAAAACCTGGTAGGATTTTCTAGGCAAACAAATTGCAACAGTGAACAGGACACTAGATCTTAATTTATTAAATACTCATGCCTGAAACATTTCATCCAGCACATCAGTTACAAATGATTAAAAATGCAAAACTATACCTTGGGGAAAAGACGAGAGAACTAGTTTAAACACGCATGTATCCATGCACTAAAACAAATACAAAACTATCTCAAAACTGACAAAAATCTAAGCTTGGATATCACACTGTCATATGCCTCATATAGGGAATACATATAGTCTAGCTATATCTTCATCCACCTTGTCATTTGCATGTTCAATTAACAATTAGGAACTTGAATGCCACTGCCACCAAACACCATGACAGGCAAGAATGGGAGCAGCTGTGTCCAGCATGTAGGTACAGTAGCTATTGCTATACATGCCTCTTCTTGTGCAAATCACAAGAATCCTTATTCGGGGACAAAGGAAGAGAATGCTTAGCCTGACACGAGGAAAGTCATTAGAAATTAAGTACTATGTAGCTTCATTGCCTATAGCAGACAACTGAAAAACAAGTAATGTACCACACATTAATTTTTATCTTGGCTTGCAAGTCCTTTCTTCCTCCATCCCCTGCATACTTCGCATAGGAGTGCAAATCTGTAAGCATCCCCAGAGCAGCCTCTGAGGCTACTTTGCTGCACTTCCCAAATACAGCCTTCATTTTGCAAAGTCAAAAGAACCACTGATCCAGCATCTTTGCTACATGTTATAGAGCAGATGATAAAAGCAAAGCTCAAATGTTCAGTGTTTTCCCTTGGAAGAGCGCTCTACCACTTCAGTCTGCTCCATTTTTCCTTCCTTAAACAGGAGAACTTTTGCCCTTGGTTTCAGGTCTCTGCTCCAGTCACAAGGCTTCTTGATAGTAACATACCATGCATTGTATTCTGGGATTTTTTTCAAACCTAAATAATACTAAATAAGCTTCCACCTCTTATTAAAAGGCTGGTATGCATTTGGTTTTTTCCTTTAACACCAACAGTTCAAACTCTTGCCCATCATTTCACTTCATTTTCAAGTAACTATTTATAAGGTAAACCACAGCATTCTATCTATGTACTCAATTTCTGGAGCAAGCAAGAATATATTTTCACCCAGAGGTTCATGTCTTCTCAGCAAGGGGCAACAGCTTCATGCACAGACCACTGCACCAGCAGTTCAGACAATGTTCTGCTAGAAAATTCCTTTACAGACAAGCTACCAAAGCAGCCCAACTCGTAACAACTCCTGTGAGTAAATCTGGGTTCAGGTAAGAAGTGAGAAAGCCATTTCCTTAGTTCACCATCAGTCTGAGAGGCTAATGAGATGATGGACACTACCTTCTTCATCCCTATTTCTCACCTGTCTTTTGGCAGCTATATACAGCAAGACAGATTCCTTTATGTGTGATAAATGCTACAATCACTGCCATTTCCTTAGGGAAGGCAAAGAGCACTGATCACAGCTCAAATGGTTATGCAGCTCATACTGAAAATACAACTTCTCTACTGCAAGGCAAACTGATCTTCTGCAGGCTGAACAGTCACAGATACAGAACACATGTTTTGATTAACTGAGTATGCTGCACTTTTTACAAAACAACCATTACTTGGAGTGGGTTTTATCTCTTTTGTTGTCCTTTAAGGCAATAATTTTATCACCTTATTGCTTTTCTTTTATCCTCCAGCTTGGGGAAAAGAAAATAAGATGCTTGTCTTAAGCAGGATGAATCTAGAGGAAAAAGGTCTGTTCATCACCACCTGTTTCCCAGCCCATCTAAAAGAGAGTACTGAAGCAACTAGGGATTTTACCAAGCTTATAGTTCTCTCCAAGCTTGAGCTTATATAACCAAGTGCCCAGAGGGATCTGCGAACTTACCTTAGATCATACTTTGACATACTTGCAAAAATTATGAGCTATTGACACTGTAGTCAATAATTTCCTATTCCACCTTAGGATCCTAAAGCATAAAAAGCCTAAGTAATTATTCATAAGGTAGAAATATCTTCTCTTCTACAGATAAGTAGAGTACAGTGTGCCACAGAGAAAGACACGCCATTTCTCTTGTAACTCCTACTTTCATGCCTTATACATACACTTGTTCTACTTTACTGTTTACTGCCCTTTCTGCCCTTAACAGTTCGTGAATCTTCTAAACTGTTTCATTCTTCAGGGCATTTTCTGTTTGTTTTGGGGTTTAATACAGTCTATGCTTAACCAATGTGTACAGTCCCAAGTGTTGCTGCAGACAAACACCCATACAAAACTAAATTCAATAAACAAAAAAAATCTCTTAGACACCTTTATAAATGCTGGTAGCATACAGCAGGTAGAAGTGTGACACATGCAGTAGAATAGGCAGTCTTTGCGGTTGTAAAAGCTATTACTGAACTCTGCTCTATATATTTCTTACATCAACTGGAGAACAGATGATTTAAGACAAATATTCTGTCATATACTTCAAACCTAGACTCTGAATGCAAAGAGTGCCATTATCTCCTTCACAAAGACCAATTATTCAATGAATAATCAAGCTACTATGAAAGTTCTGAAGGCCTATAATACATTATTTGATAATATGATGTCTTCTGACCTAGACAGAGCTGCCTACAGCATATAATTAAAGGTTTCAGATACATTATGCTCCTCAGCTGCCAAATATGCTGCCTATGCAGTATGCTTTATATACCCATTGAAACTAACAGGAAAATCTGTTGCAGACTGAAGCGCTTTCTTAAATCATTTAAACTAAACCAGTCAGATGTCCTTCTAGGGAAGGAAAGTACCACCACCACTACCTGTTTTGCCTGCAATAACAAATTCTCCATTTTATAATATAATATTTTGAACTCTGGCCTTCGTTTTCACTTATCTTCATCATATGATAAAACACTCTGCATTGCTTTAAGATAGCATCATAATCAAGATAAGTATTTCATTACTTCAGACATTATCTGAAGAGCAAGCTCTTGTCCTACACAGCCAACGACAAAATGTGAACATGTTTTAAAGTTATTTTAAAGCCTGTGAAATACGCAGGCACTAGGGCACAAAGTCCTCTCTCCCTTAACAGAGCAAACTGTGCAAGCCTTTATTTCCCAGTCAATTTGTCCTATGTACCTTAATCCTTATTTGAAGTTGTGAAGCAGAAGAGAGTTCACCCAGGCTAAGAAATCTCTCCACCGAGGCAGTGCATGAAAGCACTAGTTAATAGTGGTTTTAGATGAGCATGTGGATCAGTTCTCACTAGAGGACACACTTACTTCATTTACCCCAGTAAATATCAATCAGACACAAGCTGACGTCAGTCACCTTGGGACACCAAGAACTAGCCACATTTCCAAATGTGTCAAACAAATAACTCATTAATCTTTGCTTGCTAGTTCACTGTACCCAGTGCTTCTCGTATTCAGGCCTTGGCAGGCTACCAGATACTTTGACTACAGTCCTTTCTCCTTCCCTCAAAAAAAGGAAATCATCTTAGACTGAAAGAAGTTCTTCAAAAGCAACTAGCCTATCTAACCTTCAGACTGCAACAGTGCATTCAGACTGGGTGCAACACCCAGCCACTAAAGGAAAAATGACCAAGCTTCTGTCATAGCTCACAAATTTCAGAAGAATACGAGAGAGTTGCTGACAGGCGTCTTAAATCAGAAGAGAATGTCATTAAGAAAAAACAAATAACAAACCACAAACCAAACCAAAAAACGCTCTTACAACGGGACAGTAGGCAGCTCAACATCCAAAGGGTTGCGTAAGTCTCTGAGTTCCTACTCCTCTAGCTGCTGAGGGAATCCTTTGCCTGGCAGTCAGGCCTTCCCAGCATTTCAAAGAACACCTCCGTTTACACATCAAAACTCCTCTACTTTCTAGCATGATATAGAACCTGGATACCAGGCTAAAAGCAGCACTTCAGGATAACTTATAATCTCTTGCTTAGGTAGAACCATGTTATTTGACCTGCACACCACTTTCATTTTCTGCAGCTGAATAATAGATGCAAGGATATAGTGAGTACATTTAAACTAAAGATCTTTAGTATCTTTAACTAAATCCAGCCACCACCTTTTCACTATGGTGACCTGATCCATCTACCACCAGGTATAAAGACCATAGAGAACCTACCTTACCAGCTATTTCTGTCTCACAAGCAGCAGGTTAATAAAGGAATTCTTCCACATTTACACATTAGAAAACAACAGTGGGGAGCCAACTTGGGTGAATAGAAGCATGAATCTGAGCATGTCACAGTTGCATCCATCACAGATTGAACCTTCAACAAGCTCCTGAATATTTAAATAACATATTTCAGAAGACATACACATCATACAACACCATGCATTTTTAAAAAACCAAAGCACTACATACTTACAAGTCTGTGAAGTTTAATTCAGATTTGGGGAGTAAAAGCAAACCCTCGTGGTTTTCTGTGCCTTTTTTTTTCTGCTTTGGATTTGGAAAAAATCCACAGAACACAAGTCTTCCAACAAAGTACTGCAAGGCGCAGCTCAGCAGTGATTTAACACACCCTATAATTCAGCTTCATACAGCAGAGCTGCCTCTCCTCAATGATACTACGACTACTACTACAGATTCAGCTATAGATCACCAATAGATAGACCACAGCTGTCATGATACTGTAACAGAAGCCATTAAGTATCTCCTTCTCCCAAAAACTGCTCAGTATTCCCACTATTGGCCTAGTTTCACAGCTGTGTACTGAGGGTTGGTTTTACATTTTAACACTTAGATTCAAAACCAGTTCATTCAAAGTCCCAAACTCAGGTTCTCTCTGAAAACTTACAATGAACTTGTTTCCCATTGCCTCTTTCACAACAGGACACAAGCTTTCTGGAAAGCTATCTAGACTTTTAAATTGACTCCTGCATGAGAACAGGCAAAGTCCCAGTGCTGTGTTAAAAGTCTGACTGCACTTGTGTTTGAAACAAAATCTCTAGGGAATGCAGTGAACAAACTCTAACCACACTCCTCCCCAAGCACAAAACCATTCTTACTAGTCCACAAGCACTTGCACATCACAGTGGGGTCACCACAGCACTGCCCTACATAACGAATATGCACATAACCATTTAAAGTGAGGATCCCTGATCTAAATAACAAGGAAGATTGTTTTGTGTAAATTACTTGCTTCTGACTGCCCCATTTTCTGTTTTTATAACCAGCTCTTCCAGTTTAAAAAAACCACAGGTTTTTCCATGTGAAAAACATGAAAAGCAAGCTATTGACTGGCAAAACAAAGAGCATGTGAAAGTTACCTGCCAAATGTATCAAATAAATGAAATTTAAAAATTACTTTTGGAGGTACTCATCTTCAGGCAAGATCTCAGTATATTATAGGAAAATGACCTTCTTCTGATTTCATTGTTAGTGATACGAAATCTGATGGCAACAAAAAAAGTACACATGCTCATGCTGGCAAAGGCAGTAAGACTCCTCTGCCACTGTTGATCCTTGAAACATAGATAAGAGAAGGATCTGGATACAGCTAAACCTCACAAGACTTGAATTAACAAAGATTCTTTAGAGTGCCGCTTAATCACTTAAAAAAAAACAACTACTGCTGACCAGTGAATTCAATATCTATGTTATAAGCTTCTTCGAGGATGCAAAAACATCAGCAGAATTTTTAACGACACTACCTTTATAACTAATGTTTTCTTAAACATCTATCACCATTCACAATGTTCTCATTAAAATTTATTTAGATTGCAACTCCTCTGAGACAGTCCTGCCTTTCATCCACAGTTGAACAGTCTACAGCACAATGGGGATCCCAGTCTTTTTGGCTTTAAGCACTAGCATAGTACAAGTAGGTTTTGACTGTAGAAGATTGAAACTATTCGGAAAGCAATCTTTCTGTTCATTCTCTGTGTTTAGTTCCCATGTGCAGTTCAGAACAAACACTTCGGCTATCATTCTATTAGCAATTTTACCTACACAAGTAATTTAAGATGGGGCCAAATTTGTCTGCATAATGATTTCACAGTAAGTGGCAACCAGATGGACAGCACACCGCCATATGCTCCCCTCTGCAGAAAGGTGGAAAAGTGAGCAAACAGGAGTCAGAAAAAAAGGAAGGAGAGTAGGGAGACAAATATCTCTGCAGTATGCCCATGAATTCATGCACCACCCTTTCCTACCAGAAGCATACACAAACTTCTCTGTTCCTTGTACTTTAAGACCTGAATTGCATGGAAGCAATGGCAATGATTAGGGGGCAACCAGGGAATTCTGTCTGCAGAATAAACCTTGCTAGGCAGGTACATATCTGTGCTGGATCCAACAGTGCTGCATTCCTAAGAAAAGCCACTGTACAAGCACAGGGAAAAGAACCAGCATCACTATGGCCATAACAAAGTGAAGGGAACAAAGACATGCTTCCCCAGGGTCAGCCTCTCTGGAAGCTGACCCTTCTTCCAGCAAGCCACCAAGAACATAGATGCTCAGGAGCTGTGCCCACTCTTCTCTTTCCTCTGAATTCCTTTTTGCCCAAAGATAAAATGTGTCAAAAACTTTTAAGTAAACTTCGATGGTACTCAAGCCTTGCATTGCTCTTTCAGTTGGAGCAGACAACCTGACCATATTACAATGTCTCCGAGGAGTATCTGCCCTTTTGAGTTAGTCCTAAAAATAACGCCTTTCAAAGTTAAACGTATCTATTTAATTACATTACTGCTGTCTGCTCAGAAATCTCTTAACACAAAACAGAAGAAAAAAACCCAGTAACAACCACCCCAACCCAACAAAGTAAAGAACCCAAAATGGAGCATTCAGCTGGAGGTGGCAGCTGGTAACAGAAGAAAAGCAGTAAATATGTACAAGAAAAGTCTTTGAGGTTGCTTTCTGAGACACTTGTGCAAATTAATATAGGGGTCTTGACCCACATCTCACCTTACTGTTAAAAAGTTGTTTTCAAAGCTGTCTAATTTTATCATTCCAGACACGGATGTAATTATTTACTAGATTGGGGTTGGAAAATCCAGGCAGCTATTACATGCAGGGAAAAATTATGGACTGCTTACTAGCTGAGACACACCACATACCTCATGTTTGCATCCTGGATGTTTGTTAAATTATTACCTAGCTCACTTAAAGAACAGCTTTCTTTAACTCTGTACCACTGACTAAATTGCCTGGTAATGTATAATTCCATAATGAATTATTTGATAGATTTGAACAAAAGTACTTAAGGCAAAATAATAAAATAACTGCAAAAGCCTCACCATCTTCAATAAAATTTATATCTTCCTATTTTTATCTATGAATTTTCAGGTACCCTTAAATATCAGACAGGTAACACTTTCCACTACAAAGACTTCTGCAACTTTTTTGAGAAGCTCTGGCACTTGCCTCATTTGCAGGCAGCCTTTGAAGTTCCCTAACAGCAGAGATGCTCTTTGTCTCACGGCAATCCATTCAAGTTAAACTGAACTGCTTTCTTATGCCTGCTTGGATTTTTAAATTCAGTATTTGGTGGCCTCTCAAAACAAAGCCACACAATGTAAGAGAGGTGAGCTCCATGTGGGCAGCAGCTGAGCAGATTGCACTTCTGACAGCCCAGTGGCACACAGTGTGCCAGGGACCACTTCCAGGTTGCTGAAACAGAACAGCAGAGTGGCAAGGCGGTCAGCAGAAAGGAGGACCAAATGGGTTAGACTTCAGACAAAACACAGACACTTAAGACCCTTCCTCATTCACCCTGAAACAACCTTACCAAGTAAGGCAATTACCTGAATTGAAAAGTACTACTGAAGGCTCAGATCCCACTTAATGATTTGTTAATGTCAATGCCTTCTTATCATATCATTTTACCAAAATATAGAAAAAACAAAAAATAAAACATAAAAACTATAAAAATCACAAGACTGAGAGGTTCCATGTTAGAAACTAATTTGCAAAAAGGTTATTTGGGTTGAAAGTTAAGCTCTTGAAAATTAAGAAACATCATATTTAAAACAGCATATGACTTAAGCTCTGCTTGCATTAATCCTCTTTTTAACTGTTAAGATCACATACTATTTTCTCTGCTAATCCTTGGCTCATTCAGTGGACAGGGTGGCTCACAACACAAAACTCTATCTGCGTGACCTTAAATCTGATAATTTCCAACTTACAGGTCTGACTTGGCAACCAAAGTAGTTGAACACATATTTTTAAGCATGGTTTCATTTGTGTCTAATGCAATAGATGCACATGGTGCTCCACGTGATGCAAGGAAAGGTACAGTAATTGCCACAAAAAAAAAATCTTACAATTGAAATCAAAGCAACACTGAACCCTAGACAAAGTAAAATGAAAGTGAGACAGAGGGAGAACCTCTTCATGATGAAAATACTGATTAAAGCAAGAAATAAGCCGATACTGCCTTTTATAATGCTTAATGACAGAAGTACCAATAGAAAACCTCCACTGCTACTTGAGTTTACAAAAGGCTGTCTTTCATTATACTCATGCAAAACCAGCGATTCCAACAGGATTATATGGATGTAACAGAGCTCACTGTGATCTTATAACTAAATTAAGAATTAAACCCTAATACATCACTCTCGTCAAATCCTAAGCCAAACAAATAGATGGACTGAAACACGACAGAGAGACTGCAATAAACCTTCCACCATCTTTCACCCAGCCTCTGCCCCCAGTACACCATCCACAAATTTGGTGGAAAACATCTTCAAAAAGCTGGGGTAGGAGCCTTTAGAGCCAAAGAAAGCACAAGGGCCAAGTTCTAGCCCACAGTGATAAGAAACCAACTTTCCTTCTTTTTTTTCTTATTTTTCTCTTGAAGATGGAATTTCACTCAGCATGTTCATGTCCACCTACACTACAAAAACACTCCTGAAAGTACTGACAGTTTGGATTTTTTTTTTCCCCCAAGTCAAAAAATCCAAAACTCCCCATTTTCCAGCACCACAGATTTCAGGCTTTGAGCATGGCAAACGGGTTCCACTAGCTCACAGTATCAGGCTAGAACCAGCAAGGAGAGGAAAAGGAGGAATCAAATCACCATCTTCCCTTCATGTACTAACTAGCACTGAAGATTCTGCAAATAGCAAGACTGTGCAAAAGTTGATACTTCCGATGATAACACCAGGCAGAAAGGAGTCCAGCTCTCTCTCCCATGTCAATATTGCTCTGCAGTGTTCACAATGATACAGGATTTGTATCTGTTAAGTACTCCATTGTCCGGGAAGCAGATGAGTTGAGCACCATGATATTGACACAACCCCACATTTATTGCACTGATAGAGTACGCAGACAGTCTTACACTATGTAAGACAATGCAGTTAATTCTTGTTCTATTGCCAGGTAATGCAACTAATTTAAATGAATATCAATAACATATTACAGGTGAATTTCAGTTCTAACAGGATCTCATGAGGCCATGGAGGTTCTCCTCCTAACTTGGATGTAATCCCATGTTACACTGAAACCATGCTCTTGATAATGCTTGAGGTTTTGCTAGTTCTGTCCCTCCGTGCTAAAAGTAATCTGTGATGCAACATTACTGCAGTGTCAGAAACTGCAGCGTACAGACCATCGGAAACAAAAGAGCAAACTGCCAGGTAGCCAGGTTTCAGGAAGTCACCACTGATCCCAACTGGAGTAAAAGCACAACAGTACCCAGGGCCAGGAGAAGGGAAGTACAAGGAGCCGTATGTATCTTTTACAGGGCACCTTCAGAACTGTAATCTCGGATACACCTAACTAAGCTTTGGGAACAGACACTGTGACAGGGAAAACAGCTACACTGCGCATTATGTTCTGCATTTATGCTGTCAGTCACAATCTGAAAATACTTCAGCTGAGTAGCAGGCTTGTCCCGGTACTGGCACTGCAAGCGTACACAGCTCACATCTTAATTTTCTTAGTGACCTTTTCACAAACTGGTTGGCATTAAGGGCTTCACTTCACCTACTGCTCCAGTTCTGAAGCCAGAATAGCTGATGCGTACTCTCACTACATGTTCTCTTTGCCCACCGCTGTCTTTAGCATAGTTACTACCTGCTAACCACATCTAACCTTTTGTACAACTTGCACCTCTTTTCACTTTTCACCTTGCACTAAACAGAGGCAAGTCAATTTTGCAATCCAAGGGACTGCATCAGGACAGAGTGGCAAAAACTCCACATTGTTCAGAAACATACAGGAATGAGTATGCGTTATGAACTGCTTCAGGAGTACAGGCTCTACTCACAGTCACTTTAGCTGGTTGTAAGCATACTCTCCACAGTGTTTAGGAACCATAACACGTTTGAAGCAGTAAACACTTGCTTCTTATTCTGCATCCTCTGTAAATGAGAAGTGTTCCTTCCCTTCTCTGCACAGAGTAAACTGCCTCACAATACAGATACTGTTCACGAGATCAAGTGACAGCTTTCCCCATATAAGATAATCGTTGTAGAATGTTAATCACAATATCTTGTTGAAAAACACTTGCGTGCTACTATTGTGTGGTCAAATTTATAATCCTCCAGTAATACGACCATGTTATTAATAACCCTTTTACAAGTGTCCTGCAGGAACTTGCATCTTCACAAGAGCTGCCAGAAAACAGTTCAGTATCAATACGACTCGATCTATGATGCGGTAATAATGTCATACAGCACATTAAAAACAGGACAGGTTGCTTATCCTTCTTTCTTTGGGCAAATTCCAGTAAAAAGTCTTAGGAAAAGCCTAGGATTCCTGACAACTCCATCAGAAAAGAGCAATTTATGACTGCGTGCCTCTAACATGCCAGGTGCTCTGTGCACAGACAAATGAGCCTTCTCTGCTACTTGCATTCACAGCTGTAAATACCCAACATCATTACTCATTTCACTCCTTTTATATATACACAATAATCTCCTGCAGCTGTTGCAATGGTGTCAGGTGCATGGTCTACTTAATAAAGAGCTTCTAGGTCAGTTTGCTCTCAAACCCACATGCAAGCACTCAGAAATCCTGCTAGAGACACATTTAGCAGATCCTTTTCCTAACTCGAGCATGTTAGCAAACTTGGAAACCGCTCATGTTCATGTACTATTTCCTTCAGTAAAGTTACCGTGACATGCCACCCTGTCACAGCACATCAATCCTCACAGTCTACACATTACACCTCTATAGATGAAAAAAGGGCTTTTATTACACCTTTATGGAAGGTAAACCCCAATTAAGAGCAGTCTAAACGGATTGCAACTTCAACCAAAAAACTACTGTTCCCTTTCTTCTTCTGCCAAGCAATGATGTTGCTCTAGGACAGAGGGTTTCCAAAAAGAGCCGCAACATCTCATACGCTTATAGCACTCGGTGAATACGCTCCTCAAGGGGCCGTATCGCAGAGGTAACGCACGTTAGGCGGGTTTTCACGCAGAGATAGAGAATAAACGCCACTTTTACGCTGAGGCGTTACCGGGTTTATTTGTACGCGGGCATCCGCAAGCCAGAAATTGACGGATATGGGGTGCTGGGAGGGGGGGGATCCGGCTGTGGAGCGAATCCTCCCATCAATCCCACCACAGCCCTCCAATCCATGGCCACGTCTCCCCCATCTCAC
>JBCJKH010030925.1:0-13880 GCA_039877255.1 Loriculus beryllinus | reverse complement strand
AAAGATGATTAAGGGAATGGAACATCTCCCTTATGAGGAGAGGCTGAGGGAGCTGGGTCTCTTTAGCTTGGAGGAGATTGAGGGGTGACCTCATCAATGTTTACAAATATGTAAAGGGTGAGTCTCAGGATGATGGAGCTAGGTTTTTTTCAGTGATGTCCAGTGACAGGACAAGGGGCAGTGGGTGTAAACTGGAGCACAGGAGGTTTCATGTGAACATCAGGAAAAACTTCTTTACTGTGAGAGTGACAGAGCACTGGAACAAGTTGCCCATGGAGGTTGTGGAGTCTCCCACGTTGCAGATATTCAAGGCCCTCCTACACAAGTTCCTGTGTGATGTACTCTAGGTTATCCTGCTCTTGCAGGGGGTTTGGACTAGATGATCTTTTGAGGTCCCTTCCAACCCTTGGGATTCTGTGATTCTGTAATTTATGATACCACAGAGCCTGAAATTAAGCTTGGGGTGGACTCTGGAAATACCCTGCTCGAGTTCATATCCAAGACGAGGGCTGTGTTTCTCTACCTTAAAGCACCAGCAGAACAGTCAGGCCAAGATCCGCAGGTCAGAAAGGTTGCAACATCTGTTACTGGCAGCCTGGTCCTTGCAGCTAAGAGCTCTTCTGACAGCCAGAGAATCCCAGCAGTCCACCACATGGCCACAGTTCTGAGACAAGGCCAAGGCCAAAGGGGCAATCACAGCAACAGCTCCTGGCAGCCACCTTCTCCTATGGAAATCGCAACAGAAACTTTCCAGCCCTTCCTCCCTGAGGCTCCTCCTTGGGATTTTGCTCACACTGGAAGCTAGAGTAGAGCTGGCTGCAACCCCATTAATTTGATTAGAATCACAGAACTATCTCAAGTTGGAAGGGACCCATAAGGATCATCAAGTCCAACTCCCTAGTACTCGCAGGACTACCTAACAGTAAGTCATATGACTAAGAGCATCATCCAGATGCTCCTGAACTCTGACAGGCTTGGTACCATGACCACTTCCCATGGGAGCCTGGTCCAGGGACTGTCAGCTTTCTCAATGAAGAACCTTTTCCTAATATCCAACCTGAACCTCTCCTGTCACAGCTTCGTTCCACTCCCTTGTGTCCTGTTGCTGGTCACCAGGGAGAGGAGATCAGCACCTCTCCCTCCGCTGCCCCCCCTTGAGAAGGTATAGACTATGATGGGGTTACCCTGAGTCTTCTCTTCTCCGGGCCGAAGAAACCAAGCAGCCTTAGCTATCCCCCCCAAGTCCTGCTCTGAAGACCTTCCACCATCTTGGTTATCCTCCTCTGGACACACTATGATGTCCGTCTTGTATTGAGGTGCCCATGGTGTCTTTTGTTTGCTCTGGAACTACCTCTAGAGCACTTATGCCTTATGCCCTCTTCAACAATTACCAGCTAGCCACGCTCAGACTGCACCAATAGCATAACTATTCCCAGAGAACCTCTTAGAATCACTAAATATTCACCTCACTCAAGCACCAATCTGAATTTGGTGAAGTGCCAGCAAAGCTAGCTTTTACAGCACAGTAGGCCTAGATTTGAAATCCTTATATAGAACAGCAGGCCAGATCAATAGAAACAAAACCTGAGTCAGAGTAGAAGCAATAAGCCTGACATTATTGCCGGAAAAGGGACAAAACCTTCTCCTGATAGGTCACCCAGGCTGCTAGACCACGCATGGTATTCACACCAGTGCAGAATCTGACCCAGCAAATCTGGAGACTCCAGTGTGTCACCTTACAGAGATGCATAGGGCAGTATCAGAATGCAAATGTTTAAAAAAATGCATCTTGTTCATTTTTTCCTTACAAGAGTCCAAGTTAAGCTTTTAAAATATATACTTCTCTATGTTTCCAGCCTACAAGGTATACTCAGCATCTTTTACATATTTGCATTCTCAGCAAAAACTAGGCACTGATTACAAACGAGCATTCAGTGCCATACGACAGCTCAAACACAGGATCAAGATCTGCCTTAAGTGGCCATAATGAAACTGAGGGATAGCAATCCAGAAATTCGAATTGCACAGCTGGCTGAGCGGCGTCTGAGCAGTTAATGGCTGTGAGAAGAGGCATGTGCTGCACGTACAAAGAGATGCATCTTGCAGGGTCTGCATTTGCAAGAGGCAATGCCTTCACACACACACAGACACAGACACAGCCACAG
Source organism: Loriculus beryllinus (assembly GCA_039877255.1). Taxonomy (NCBI): domain Eukaryota; kingdom Metazoa; phylum Chordata; class Aves; order Psittaciformes; family Psittacidae; genus Loriculus; species Loriculus beryllinus. The sequence goes on along the minus strand of JBCJKH010030925.1, from coordinate 11,715 downwards.
CCACAGCCACACCGGCCTGGCACGCAGCGCATTTCCACAAGTACATGCTCGGCAAAAACCACTGCGCGAGGCTGCGCGCATAAAGGGACAGGCAGGGATGCACCGCGGGTAAAAATAACCCGGGGGCACGCCCCTGGAGCGGCTCTGCCCTCCCCCCCCCACCGCACCGGGCCCAGCCCGACCTCCCCGGCTGCGGGCACTGTTCACAGCACGTTTGGCCCCCGGAAACCCTGCCTCGTACCGGACAGCGCACCTGCCTCCGCACGGGGAGGCAACACAATGGCCAACCGGACACAATGGTGCGTTACCGGAGGGACGCTGAGGCACGCAGGCTGTCCGCCACACCTCTCCATCCCCACCATCATCCCCATCACCGGCTCCAGCTTGTCTCTCCTCCCTTCCATCACCTCTATCTCCACCCCACCTACACCCTCCCTCTCCCCCACCGACCCCAAGCCCCTTGCCACCGCCCGTTCCCCATCCCCGGTCCCCCGCAGCAGGCCGAAGTCATTGTTCCGTCGACCGCAGGGACCGAGCGACCCTCCCGGCTGCCGCCGCTCACCGTGCCGCAGCCAGGAGAGAATGCCGAGCGGCGAGGGACGAACACAGCGCATCCATCTTCCCGCCGCCGCAACGGCTCCAGCGCCCAGCACCGGCCCCAACGGCCTCCTGCGCGCCGACGCTGACGGCGGGCGCCCGCCCCGCCGCCTCCCCGCGGCTGAGGCCTGCGCTGCCAGGCCGGGATCTGCGGCAGGCCCCGCCCCGCCGCCGCAGAGCCGCGCTCCCGGCCGCCATGGCAACGCCGCGGCGGATGGCGGCGGCGAAGGGAGCCAAAGGACGATCCGGGCTCGCTGCGGTCGCAGTGTGCGTGCGGCAGCTACGGACTGCGCTGAAGGGGGCCAGGCGTGGCTTCGGAGCGTTCCCTACCTCGAGCACCTGTGCAGGCCGAAGGGGGAGCACTGCAGGTGGACACAGCGGCTCCCAGTGAACGAGCCGTCAGGAGGGCGGGGGAGCGACTCGTGCTCCCGGGGGCAGTGACTCTCAGTGGAAGGCGTCCCATCGCGTCCTGGGGAACAAGCTCTACCCCGGACCGAGTGAATCGGAGCTGTTTATACCCCTCAGTTACCTGCAAGAGCAGTCACACTTCTGCCGGCGAGGTGTCAGGCGAGCAATGGCCACAGGGTCCTGCTCTTCACGTTCCTCATAAGCTCCCTCATCCCCATCCCCTGACGACTGCAACGACATCCCTGGAAGAGGGCGCTAGGCTGACAAGAATAAGCAATCGTGACCCTTTTGGCACTTCACGGAGATAAGGATTGCTGTTAGAGCTGATAAGGAGTTCGTTTTTCTGCAAAAACAGACTCCCCTTTTTGTGGACAAAGTGATAACAAATGCCGGTTTGGGTCTTGGTTTCTTTTCTAACCACAGCAACATGCAGGAAAACAAAGAGCAGAGAAAGAAAGAAAAAAAAAACCCAACTAACAACCAAACAAAAAAACCCAACCCAAATATTTATAGAAAGTAAAAGATAGTTTTGTACTGGAGTTGTGTAGGTTTTCCATTCCGTAATGTATTTCCCTCATGAGTGACAAAATCAGAACAAACCTAGCAGCAAAGGCTGAATTTTGAGTCATCCATCCTGCACACAAAATTCCATCAGAGCCCCCACTCAGAATCTAGTGGTTGGCCCTCACTTTAAGTGCCAGTGTTTCAAACCTTTACTGTGAAATCTCTCAGAAAAGGAGGAAACCTAGCATTGGAAGCAGAGGTCCTAGAGTAACAAGTCTGGCACTGAATGCCTGACCAAGATGTCCCAGCTTCAGCCTCCTCCCCGGCACAGTGGAGGCATTCAGTTTTTCTCAGCATGATGCAAGACATACAATTTGGTTGATTTTTTGTTGGGCAGGATGTGTAACATAGTATAAGGGATCCTCTACAGTGTTTTCATAACAAATACACCATGGGCAGCTAACACATTGAGCAATTGAAAAAAGCTTCAATGTCCAAGTAAAACAAAGTTCTGGTTTTTAACAACTGCTGTAATCTGTATACAACTAGCCTAAATGTTTATTTTTCATGTTTTGGTTATTGATTGCATAGCTCTGCACAAGAGAAATGGAAGGTCTGAAATATACCGAAAAGGGAACAACACCAAGACATGTAAGGTGGCACAAGTGCTCTGGGACTGCAGGTAAAGAAAGTTTACTTTCTCAAGGAAACTAGTTTAACTCTGTAGCCTGAGTGTACAGGAGAGAATGTACTGTATTTCTGTAATGGGAATATTCAATGTATTTCTGTTGCAGGTATCTCAGCACCACTGAAACAACATTTGGAGGGTACAGACAGGCAAATTCCAAAGTGAAGTACTGAGCAAAGATAAATCAGAATATGGACAAATTCATGTTCATGGCACTGGAACAGGTCCACATCTACAATCAGAAAGACGGAAGTAGCAGAAAAGGGATACTTGCTTACAACGAAGAATCCTTCCCTAACCAAACATAGGAAAAAGTGCCTAAATAACAGACTAGCTTTGGTTACTACAGTGCTCAAGCAGAAGAGAATAGAGGAGCTGTCAACCTAACATTGAGAAGTTTTGACAGTTGAAAGATCATGCCCCACCTCCTGCCTATACCAAGGTCGCTCTCTGTTCTGTTCCTTTACTGCAGAATGTCTCCTCACATGGTAATAACTGCTGGCTTGGAAATGAGAACACTTTAGCAATGATGGACTGACAGCAAATGGTAACAAAAAATATTAATAGATCAGTGGCTAAATACACTAATAAATGTCAAAGATGGCAACCCATCTAGGCCACAATTTCAGGACAGTAGAAAATTTGGCAAGTTCCTAAACTGCAAAGAAAGGAATGTAGGAAATCATGTAACACATCAAGATGTCAGTGAAACCCCTCAGGTACTTTTTAAAAGACCTCCAGGTTGTATCAAGCTTACAAGTTGTAACTGAATAGCATCAAGGTATTTGCCTGAAGTCCTCTAAGTCACATATTAAATTGATATCCCAAACTGTCAAGAAATACCATTCCTCCCAGGCAGACAAAGCCCAAACATAACACTGTCCTCGTCTGAGGGGTACCAAGCATCAGTGAGCAAGACAATTCAAGTCAAAGCCAGCAGTGTTATTAACCTCTGGCCTTCACTGCCTCTATGAAATACAGGATTACGGTTGGTTATAAGGAAGGGTCTCGCAAGCAACAGCAAATTTACTTCATGATGTTGGAGGGGGGTTGCAGGACCACCTTACAGGACCTGCAAGATACATCATCAGATGCCAGGAGAATGAACACAGACCCTGGGGGAGGGGTGAAGATGGTCAGGGAGGCACAAGCAAGGTAAAAGCATGGGGAGGCAGGGAGTGATGATGCTGATGGGAAGGGGCAGACAGAGAAGCTACCAGCTGCATGTTCACAGGCTGCTGCTCAGTAACCCTTGTCTGGCTGAGACCACTTGCCCTGCTTTTATTAAGCATTACTGCTTGGTTTTTATAGCATTGTGCTCCTTACTCTATTTGTGTACACATGCATGTTCCAATAGCAAGCACGCAAGAGAAACCCCAAATCTATACATACCCTAGGTTCAGGATTGACTACACAACACACTCAAGGTCTAGACATGGATAAAGGTCATGGGCAGAGAATGGAGAGACTGAAGAATGTGAGCATGTACTTAAGTCACTGTAAGCATGTATATATGTTCCACTAGCAGACTTTAAGCAAGTGGGAAAATGATCAGGCCATTTCTGTAGTTTCTGTTTTAAGCAAAGACATCTAAGAACACTGTCCTCTTGTTTATGGTAATCTGTTAATTTATGGTCATGGCTATAGTGTGCACTTTAAATTGTGTGAGCAGGGACAACCAGCAGCACTGGAGGGGAGGAATACCCTGTATCACATTGTCCACAAGATGTGGCAATCCTGAACAAAATGGTCCCTTACAGCTCATTCAATTTCATTTGCAACAGTACACATGAAAGCCCAAGGCCAGTAACTTAACCATTAGTTTTAAGTTGTGTTATCCCAGTGGCTGCTTTTCTACTGAAAGCCAAAGTATGTCAGATCCACAGACAGAAAGACAAACAGCTGTCACCTACAGCTACCTGGAATTCCTCTGACACCTGTCAGTACTGACACAAAGACACGGCACTATACCTAAGTGCCCACATCTACTGCTTCAATGGAGTATTTGTGTAGCTCAAGACAATTGAAAGTCATTAAGTAGGCAGGTAAGTTTCCAACATAGACAGCAATGATACCACCAAGAGGTCATCCAAAGAAGTTCAGTAAAGACTAAAGGTTAACACAGCAGAATCAAACTTCAAATACATTTTAACTTAAGCAGACAAGCTGTTTCTGGTCCCTCAGTTAGGAGTGGTCCTGCATATTGGAACATTCTGCCCTCTGACTGGAATGACCTGGTGAGAAGCACAGCAGTCCTCACATCTCAGCACAGGCACTTTCACATAGGCTGCACCTCTGCCTGGTGGGGCATATCCGTCTTCAGCTGTGAGCTCTAGTAACTCCTCACCTTCATGGCAACAATGAATGTACAAGTTTCACTGGAAAAAAAATCTGTAATGTCTCATTCAACACACAGAAGTATCAGCATTGTTCATGGTGTTGCAGAAGACAGATTGAGTGGAGAGACACGACGTGTGGGAGTGTTGTTTGCTGACAGGGACGCAGGAAGGAAAAAAGGAGCAGCAATATCTGTGGATGACGTTTCTCCTTGGTTGCGGAGCTGTAAGATCTGCCGCAGCAGGGCCTTCCCTTCTTCTCTAGTCTGAAAAGGATTTGTAAAAACCAAACCAATACACCTATGGATGGGTAGTTTCTGGGTCAAATTCAGTATGTAACCAGTGTAAGTTACAGTAGTTTGTCATTCTGTAATGCTGCAAGCTATAAAAATCATCCTAATTCCTTCTGCTACTTAAAAATGTTAAGGAATTTAAAGCCTTTCCTCCCTTTACCCACCTAATTTGCACGTCACTTGGGTATTTCAGACAGTGGCACCATCAACCACTGAAGCTGCCTAAATATTCCAGCAAAAAGTGGATTGGAGAAGCTTCAAATCAGTTGAACTCAGATACTCTATAGAGTTCCAGACAGCTTTGCTAAGCACAGGCCATGCACCCTGCACTCATGTCCAGTGGTCTGTAAGTGCACACTTACAGAACATCTCAGAATCAGTCACATACAAACACAAACACTATTACAAACTCTGCACTGTCTACACACAGAAAATGAGGAAAAAAAAAGAAGTTATGTGAGTACCATCATTACACAGCATGTGGAATCTGTGAGCATACATTCCCAAACCAAGATTTTCAGCAGTCTTAAGACTGCCATATGGAGCCTCAAATTCTTTTACTTATTAAACACCAATAAGACATTTTACTATCTAAGCCACATTCCATGACTTCAGTCAATCATAAGCAGCATTAGTGATCAGGTATACAGTACCACCACTTAGGATGTTATCTGCATGGCAGACAGCCCTCATTCATTCAATAAAGGATCCCTTCTGTTCAGGAGGGAGAAAAGATCAAGGTCATGGTTCCCCTAAGAAAGAAACACCAAAGATGGGCAGAGCCTTGGGCGACACGGTCTAGTGTCAGGTGTCCCTGCCCATAGCAAGGGGGTTGGAACTGGATGATCATAAGGTCCTCTCCAACCCAAACCATTCTATGATTAAGATTGAGCAACTACTCACATCATTGAATGAACAGCACTTCTGAGCACAAGCAGAGGCTTCATCCCAGAGCTTACACTTGAAGTAGTACTGGGCCAGGTAACGGAAGGCAGTGCTGATCTCCAGGTGTTCCACTATCTCCTGCAGTGAGGGGGGTAAAACCCTTCATCTGTGAGTGCCTTCCAGGCTAGCTCTACACCATGTTTACTTTTATTCCCAAGATACCATCTTACCCCACAGGAATATATATCCTGGATGTATTTGATATAGCACTGAGCTGCCTGTTCAGATTCATTCAGCTGTTCATGCAGCCTAGAAAAGAAGAAAACAAGCCTTTGGAACAAGAGAGCACTGTTGAAGACCTTCCTGGTCTATAAGAAAGTACCTACTTGCCCTGACTCAGTCTAAAGCCAGGTCTTTTCCTTCAGAATCTGCATGACATGCACCAGGCAATGCCCCTCATGGAAGTAGATGATCCAACTTGAGAACATTTTCGTGAATAGGAAGCAGCCAGTCAGGTACTAACTGCCAGAAGCAGTGACAAGCAAAGCAGGGACCTTTGCTTAGTCTGTTACATTTCCTTCAGTGCTCCTTCTTCCCCCACTATATCCCAGAAGTCTTTGTATAGCAGCTTCACCCTCCACTTGCCCTTTTCCTTCCTGTTTATTTTTAACACTTTATATTACTTTATCTCCCCCAAAATATTAGTGGTGATGTCACAATGTTGATATTTATTTCACATTAAACCCTTTCCCAGGGTCACAACCACACAATGGGGGGAGGGAGATAATAATAAAAACATAAATCAATCTACAATTTTGCACATCATCTACTATCATAAAGTTTCAATACAACAAATACAATTGCCTGATAGAAACACTTCAGGATTCAGGGGTCCCTTCCAACCCACACTAATATTCCCTCTAGTTGACCCAAGAGAAACTGGAAGCTAAAGCTGGACACAGAATTTGCAGTCACTACAGACCTAACAATAGCAGTTATTACAGAGCTACTAATACCACCTAACAGCAGCTGCTCGTTTTACATTTAGTATTGCATCATTAGGTACTAAAGTGCGAGTTGCATCTGACGTACTGACAGTTCAGTGACAAAACATACTCACTTTGCTAGTTTAACCAGTGCCATTTTCTCCACATCTCCTACAGCATAAGCTCTCCAATAGCACTGCCGAGGAAGGAAAGTCAGTCAAGCACACCACAAAAGTGACTCCAGCTCATGACTCATGCAAGCAGGTTAGAAACAGAAAACTGTCCAGCAAAGGGGCATATTCCATCTGTAGGGGACCCTTTTTATTTATCAGCAGCTCTAGTTACATTGCAGCAGAACTTCCCCCATTGTAAGCACCATAGAAACTGTTCCAAAAACCTCCTAGCAACATGCCAAGTGCATTTCCAGTGGCACCAGCCACACAACTGTGCTGTAACTCCTCCTAGTGCCCTGAGAGACATCCTAACATCCTCCTCCAAACATCAGTTCTCACTCACCTTTTTAGCTTCCACCAACTGATTGAGTTTCTCATAGCATTCTCCTAGAGCAACCAGCATACGAGAATCATTTGGTCTGTAAAAGAGCAATTCCTAAATGTAGCTTAATGGACAACCAGCTGATCTCAGGATGAGGTAGTGGGGGAAATCTACACGTAGCAGTGCCTATCATCCCCTCTCATATAAAACATTACTTACACTCCTGACCAGCATTCCTCAGCATTTAATTGACAAAGCCTTTGTTAACAGTTAATTAATGCAACTAAAATGGTTTGGAATACTGAGACTGCGCAAACCACATAGTATTGATGTCACTCTTTCTTCCCCAACTTGGTTCCTGTATGTAAACTTCTTAGCTAGTAGCAACATGGCTCCGTTTGGAACCCTACCTGAGTTGGTGGGCCCGTCGGTAGTAATAAAGACAGTAAAATGGCATTTTCAGGATTTCGTAGGTTTGCCCCAAGCCATACCATGCTCTGTAGTCCCTTTTGTTCACCTCTATTGCATGTCTGTCAAAGAAGATGAATCAGTCAGAATAAAAACAAAAACACAGTTCAGCAAAAACTAACAAAAACCAAAGCCATTACTTCAATCCTTATGTATGCATATTCAGACACCATTTTGTGCAGTACACAAGTGATACCTATAAGCCTGGATAGCTGCAGATGTGTTCTTCATTTCCATATACTCATGTCCCATAAGTGTCCATGCTCCCAGATAACGAGGATTCAGTTTCAAGGCCCTCTGGAAATAGAGGGCTGCTTTTTCATGCTGGGAACGCAAACTGTAATAATTCCCTAGAGCAAAAGTAACAATATTTCAATACATTTTAAAAATAAAACCAAACAAAAAACCTCAAACACACAAACAAAAAAACCCAACAGAGAAGTAGAAAAGAGATGAAAGAGGTATGATCTACCACCTCCCAACTTAAATTATAAAGAGTCCCATTAAAGGCAGATGTGACTAAAATCTCAAAAGACCTAATAGCAGTCTGTTCTCCAGTGTTCTGCTCAATCCTTTTCCAATTGTATCAATCAAGACCCCATCCCCTTGGCCTTAAAACTTATGCAATCATTTAACAAATTAATTTTCTGGTCCTGGCACACAATTATTTCCATGGAGTTTCAAGAGCTACACTGGTCTTCATAATGTTTTCTTCAGTTCCTTTCTGCACTGAGAGTACTACAGCAGCTCTTACAGAGCAAAATGAAGGAAAAGGGTGCTCTGTCATTTGGTCCACATTCAGAAAGTAGTTTTGACAGCCTTGCTGTTTAATCCATTTTCACAAGATTTCCTCACACAGCTCGCACACAACATGATCAGGACATGTGAAAGAGCTGGATCTCACCAATTACGCAGCAGGTCTCCACACGATACTTGTCTATCTCACAAAGATTGTGAGCCAGGTAGCTCAACTCAGGCTTCATGCTCTAGTGAAATAAAGGAACAAGAGAGATGAGAAAAGCAGCATGCTACTGTTTCAAAGACAAGCTAGGCAATTAGCAATGTACACACTGTATCTGTCCATGGAGCTGTGAAGCAAAAAGCGTTAAGTCAAAAGCCTATATTCAGAAGCTAGATAGCACCAGCTGCTTTGGCAGTGTTTAAAACGTCTCTGAAAACACCATCATTGTGGACAGACAATAGAAAGAGTGCTTACCCTTACATATAACAAGTTGGAGAAAGTGTCCATGTTTTCTATCCTATAAGGATCTTGTTTCCGTAGTTCATTAAAGATGGATAAAGCTTTGTCAATATCTGAAGAATTGCAGACACAGAACAATAACTATAAATGCCAAGTTGGCATTAAGAGGCTTATTCCTCCTAGGTAGTAAGTGTCACTGACCTCGGATATTGTGGTAGGCAACTGCAATCTGAGAGATGATATATGTGCTTTTGGAAAATCCTGCATCAATGAGACTCTGATACTTCTGCAGAGCCTCCTCTATCAGCTGCAGCTCTGTATAAATGTGTGCAAGAAAGAACTCTTTCATCCATGTATCTGGCAACGACAGGAACTTCAACTAGCGAGAACCAAAGAAGAGGAGGAAGAGATGACAATCAGTAGTATTCCAAGAACCACCTGAGGCAAAGAATCCGTTATCTTCCCTCCCATAATTTAGCAGATGGTCTTGAGGTAGGAGGCTTTCCTGCAACCGCTTTCTTAAACCATAACAGCAGCTACAAAAGATCAGTATTAGGATCAGGAATTAATACCAGGTTCTTCCACAGGAAAGACAAAATGTCTAAGTTAACAATATTGAAACAGAAAAGAAGCATTAAGACATTCAGTCTAAAAACCAGTACAACATGGACCACAAATTCTATTTAGTCACTTTGTATCTATCCCCATGACTGCTGAAACTTCAGAAGAACTGAGGCCATTTCATTTAGTTAACTAGTGACTAAATTGTCTTCAAATCTGACAGCACCTGGCTTCTGATTCAGCCACTGGCCTTGTTTTTCCATTAAATTCAAAGTCCTTCAAAGGCTCTTCCCACGTCTGAACATCAGTATCATATCACCGTTTTTGATAATCTAAGTGAAGAGACTCCAACTACTCTCATCAAAAAAGTATTTCCCTTTCACCATCAGTCTCTTCTGTGCCACCTCTACTTTGTTAAATATTCCACCAGCCAGAACTGACTGAAGAATTCCAAGAGTGGTCTCAAAAAGTCCCATGTGCTAAGAAAAGTAACCTATTTTGGTTTTATATCAAACCTCAGTTCTTTCATACAAAGCAACACGTAGGAGATGAACTGTCACAAAGGGAACACCCCTGTTACTATATTAGTTTTAAAAGCAGGGATTCTGCACACTCTTCCAGGCCACCAAAGTGCTCAATAACTGTGGAACTAGAACCAGATTCAGGGAAGAAAAGCAAAAACAAAATCAAAGTTATCTTAGAAAAGTATTTCAGGAGGTTCTCCTCCACGTGCTTCATGTGACAGGGCAATAATCCTGCTGACAACTGCCTCAGAATATGTGAACTCACCATTTCTTAAACCACTTTGTGGGTGAATGACAGGAAATCAGCCCTGCCTGCATAAAGATACCCAAACTACAGCATGACAAGCAATTGAAGAGAATGAGGCTTTAACAACATCATTTACAATCTTGGATTGCTTTGCCTGATAGTCTAACAGAATAAAGCAGTGGCTGATATCAATCTTGTTGCAACTTAATCAACGGTTGCTGAATCGTGTTAAACTCTGGCATTTGTTACCACATCTTGATATCTCCCAAGTTTTACCATCTCTTTATCTGTAATCAAGTTGCAAAGTTCCAGCCAGGCTCCCCAGTGCAAAGGTAAGACATGGGTAGCTTCAACGAACACATCTATGGCTTCTTTCCCCAGGTCCAGCTTTCGCAGCACAACACCATACCTGTAAATAAAGTTATTAAGTTAATCAGAATCACAACACTGCATATTCACACAAACAGAATCATAGATGGACTTGGATTGGAAGGAACCTTAAAGCTCATCCAGTTCCAACCCCCTGCCATGGGCACGGACACCTTCCACTGGAGCAGCTTGCTCCAAGCCCCTGTGTCCAACCTGGCCTTGAACACTGCCAGGGATAGGGTTGCAACAGCTTCTTTGGGCACCCTGTGTCAGCGCCTCAGCACCCTCACAGGGAAGAAAATTCTTCCCAATATCTAATCTAAATCCACCCTCTTTCAGTTTAAGTTCATTTAAATACATTACAAATACATGCACTTACAGATAAAGGCCAAATCCATCCAATTCCCGTGCCTTGTGTTTCTTGCTAAGCTCAACTCGCAATTCTCGTAGAGCTTCATTTTTCACTTGTCCTTTTTCCAGAGGTCCTGCATGAAGAGAAAGTCAAACAACTAGCTTTCAATCCAGAGTCCTACGACAGCAATCACAAAGTTCAGGCTATATTCAGTCATCAATGACATGACTCGAAGACTTCCTCTTTTTTACAAGAAAATCACTTAGTCTGATCATCTGCTTTAACAGAAGAGCTAATAAATGAAAATCTGTAACCTGTATTAAGCCAATAAATTGAGAAAGAATGAAAGAAATCATGTTACATGATTTCAGTTTTATTATCAAAAAACTGAAAGGAGAAGGCCATAAAGACAAGGTGATTTACATGAAAAGGCATTACCTGAAAGTTCAATATATCGTCTTGTGTTTCTTGACACCAGAGACTTACCCAAACTATCCACTGTCTCATCATCCTTCTTCTTTTCCCCTGACTGTGTAAAAGAGAGGAAACCCAAAATTACATCATAACAGTATGTTCTTTATGCCTACTGCAACACCAGCAGCAGCACGTAAACTTAAATTGAGCCTTCACAAACATCACAGTCCTAAAAAGAACAGTCCTATCCCACTTCCCCCAGGCATGTAACCGGGAATTCTGGGTGCTCATTCAGAACAGAAAAGGGAAAAAAAACAAAACAAAAACAAAACAAAAACAAAACAAAAACAAAACAAAAACAAAACAAAAACAAAACAAAAACAAAAC
>JBCJKH010030922.1:0-16338 GCA_039877255.1 Loriculus beryllinus | reverse complement strand
ACAGGGGAAGTTTAGATTGGATATAAGGAAGAAGTTCTTTCCTGTTAGGGTGGTGAGGCACTGGAATGGGTTGCCCAGTGAAGTTGTGAATGCTCCATCCCTGTCTGTGTTCAAGGCCAGGTTGGACAGAGCTTTGGGTGGCATGGTTTTGTGTGGGATGCCCCTGCCCATGGTAGGGGGTTGGAACTACGTGATCTTAAAGTCCTTTCCAATCCTAACTATTCTATGATTCTATAATTCTATGAATAGATGAGGAAACCATTTCTGTACAGTGTTTTTTTTCACATGTTTTTCTTTTGCAGTAAACACGGTTTTTTTTCAGTTTACAAAAAACATCTTGCCATAATTTGTGATGTTTAGAATTATTAACAACTGGTTTCAAAATTCTTTTTTTCTCTTGTAGAAAAGGTAGGAGATATGTTTTCAATATCAGCATTTCAGTGGGTGTTTCTGTGTCCAGCTAATATGCTTTGTTTCCTCCTCATGCTACCAAGTGACAGCCTCTTTGGGGTCATGTATAGGTGGTTCTGTAAGATGGACTGTAATGGCTGAAGCCTGCAATTTCTATTAAGTGCGCTCTCAGAAGCAATAGGTTCACATGAGCAGTATTCATGTTGGTGGGTCTGTTTTCTTTTAACATGGATTATTTCTTGATTTAGTGAATAAAATTTGGAGTTTTACTGAATAAAGAATCTTGTTGCCATTATATAATCATCCTAGATCTCCATTCTCAAAGGATGTTTATACTTCTTTTCAAAGACCAAGCCACTGAACAGATTAAATTATAACTCCTTCCAATGAGCTCTTGGTTGATTTGCGATTAGCATGTGCCACATTTCAGTAATGTCAGTCTAAACTTTTTACTCTAATTACAAGGAATTAATATGATATGACTTTTTTTAATAGGATATGTCTTATGTTTTTTTACAATGACAGACATTTAACACTGAGCATAACAATGAAAAAGCAGCTGTTATTAAAATAAGATAAAAGTAAAATAATATATAGCAGATAAGTCTTACATACTCAAAATAAAATAATACTGTAAATTAAATAATAGAAATACAATATTTTAGCTAATGTATCATGCTCTAATATAATATGACATGCGAGTAGTGTTAATCTCTAATATGAAATGACGTGATGTCTAACACAGAAGAAAAACAAATCTTGAAATGTTGGAATTTCCTGTGCACCAGAAGATTTGACTGCTCTCTAGCTCCAAAGACAGAAGAATGTGAAGGGTATGAAGGGGAAACTGAAAAAGAGAAAGATGGGAAAATTTGAAAGTAAGGATAAGGTGGGGTGGATCATACTTTGGCAATACTGAGATTCATCTCCAGCAGAAATTTATAGCCATTGGTAAAATCTTTCTGTGTTTCTTTCCCCACTACACTGAGAACATCCTGGACATGCCAGCACCTGCCTGGTGTCATAACATGGAGGAGCAAGGAGCATTCCCTGCCTCAAAAGCATGTTGTGCCTGCACAGTGCAAATGCTCTGGGCAGCTCCAGTGCCTAAAACCCATTAGAGGGTACCCTGAGACAAATACTTTTGTGCTCATTGTTATAAACTGCTGAGAGCACAGATTAGGGGCCATGTTTGTTAATGACCTGACTAAATGTGGTTGAGCAAAGAAAAGGGAGATTTTCTAATTTCTGTGAGACAGATATCTTTACCAATATGGCAGAGAAGCAGACAAAAGTGCTTATTTTAAGATTTAAGAGTAACAAGATAAATTTGGATAATCAGTTTGTAAACTCATAGCTCTAGAAGTGTGCACATTAGTGATATTCTTTACATCTGGGATGAACTAGCTTAAGGGAAATGCTAGTTAAGAGTAAAGGGGAGATGCAACTTAAGGAAATACTCTGAGGATGAAAAGAGAAATAAGTTTCTCTGGAAAAAAAATGTCCAAGGTCTAGACTGTTAATAATCTCAATTTAAAAATGAAGAAGTCACATTTACTGTCTAAATTACCAGTTATGTTTGGTACACAATTCATTCAAATTCACTTACATCGAGATTGCCTGCCAGTTCTGCAGCATGTAACCCAAGCACAATTACATCCAGTATATGAAAGCAAAATTAAACCCAATTCTTCTTTTTTTTTTTTTTTATTTTTTTTTTTTTTTATTCCAGTGTCTTTAATTTTAGGCTATAGATCAGGAACATTGTGAATATTACATTTTCAAGCAAAATTGCTTTGCTGACATTTTGGAATTGTAAGGATGCTGAGGAGAATTTTGGAAGTATAAAGATTCTTTATATTAGGCTGAATTTTTGAGAGATCGTAAGTCCATCACTATGAAGCTGACAATCTTTCTCAAATTAATAAGAAAATTATCCCTTAAAACTGTTATTTATGTATTCATATGTCCCTTTGTGTTAATGATAAATGAGACCACAAAAATGCAAGTTAAAAGAAATTTCCAACTATTTAACAAAGTAAAGTAATTCACTGCTTGATCAACAGATAATTTAAAGATAGAAGGCCATGACATCTGAATGTTAAGTGTTTTTTCTAGATTTTTTTTTCTCTTAACAACAGTATCTCTTGGCACCTCATGACAACAAGATCTGTAATAACAAATTCAAATCTGCTGTAAGCAGATGATGTTCTATGGAAGGCAATGAGCTTATATAGAGTTTGAATTACAGCCAACAGTACCTACTTTAATAGAGTTCTTTGGTACTTAATTAGAAACCATTTGATTAAGTACTTAATTACAGTTGTCATACTTCAAACTATGAAGTAGAAGCATTCTTATTTACATTGTTTTTTAAACTGTAGCCCTTAGAATCTACGAAAAATACTAAAATTAAAAGAATTGGTTTCATTCACAAAGTTATAGATTATAAATGTAATCCCAGTAGAAATACTTTAACAGTATTTCATGTTAGTTTTATAACCCATTAAGTACTTAATTTGTAAAGCAGTGCTTGTTGATAGGTTACTAGGCTTTGCAGATTTTTTTTTGATATTTTCAGGATTAAAGTGATTAAAATAATAGTAGTAACAATAATATAACAAAAACAATAATGTAAGAAATAATATAAAGACTATTTTTTAGTTTTAGGAAGTATATATTTGTCATGCAGTGAAATTTGGTCACATAGTGAGCCATTAAATAATTCTAATTTACTAGTGTTCAATGTAACTAGTTTGGCTCAAAGACAGGAAATATCCAACGCAGAGAATAGAAACTTATATATATAGTTGACAGTATTTAATACCCTATTTTCTCAAAGGGTTTCAATTACTGGAAGATATGGGCAGTACTACAAATTATGATGCCTGTATAGAATAACTCAGAGAAAGATAATTCTCTGTTTTTTCTGTTTCATCCAATTTTATAAATTTTTTGTATAAATTTTTTTTCTAAGAAAATGAAGATTTATCACACATTCAGGATTCAGAATCATTATTACCTGTCTCTGCATTACATTTGATTAAGCAAGTCTTTGCACACCTATCACTAAAATGAATTCCTGCTTAATGAATTCTAGTGTTCCTGATTTGGTTACAGATTCAAGCTCCTTGTTAATTTTCATTGACTTTCTTAAGAATCCATTTTAATATGTTTTATTTCAAAAAAGTAATTATTCAAATTTTGTAACTGGCACTTTCCCGTCAAAAGAATTTTGACAAAAAAAAAAATTCATGATTGTTTCTTTTATTTCCTAACTTTTTATTTATAAACAGAATTGTCTGATGGGTTTCTTTTTCAAAAAAAAAAAAAAAAAAAAAGGTACATTACATTAGAAATTCTTTGAGGTAGAGGAAGTACACATTATGTGTTCAATAATAGCACAAATATTCCAAGTATTGTATAGCATTGTTTATTTTGTTTTCTATTTCCTCAGATTATTTTACATGTTAATCTCATGCATGCAGGAAATTATCCTCCTTCTTGGAGTTCTGTTATTCCTGCTCCAACTCTGTGTGTTTTTTTTAAGCAACATCTAATTTTGCATTTAAAGTGGTAACAGTTTTAATGCCTGCATACAGTTTTTCAACATCTACATTGGGTGAAGTTTAGTAAACTGGAACATTTCCTATTCATTATGAAAACTGAACATTTGTATGTAAATCACTGATTTTTTCTTACCTGCTTTTCATACATCACTTCCATATAGCTTTCATTTTGGTATAATTTCAGAAATTTTGGAGATGATTCCTTACTGTACAGTAGAACTTCCTGAAAAGTAATTCCCTTTAAATTTCTATAGGTTTTACTCTTAGAAGTAGTAAGTGAAATTATGCTGTAGGGCAATGCCTGCATGATAGCTTCTAGATCTGAGTCACTTTCATCGTGGTACCTTTATATTGTTTCCACTTTATGCAGAGATCTGCAAGTTCATTTTCTTCCAATATAGCCCTGTACTGTCAGTACTACCCAAAAATTCTGTTGAAATAAAATACGTTCAGCATACATAGTTCTAGCTCTTTCACAGACATTTGTGTTCATATTTTAAACATGATACTCCACTAGATATACATCCAGCTTAAAAAAAGAAAAACAAAAAAACAAAAAAAACCAAAACCAAACAACAGAAAACAAACAAACAAAAACCAAACAAACAAAAAAAACCCAAAAAAACTTATGTATGATATTGTGAGTTTTAAATCACAAAAATTGTTTCCTAGGCAAAATATTACTTTTAAGAACATTCTTTAGTAAGATTTAAGAGATTTAACAAAAAAATCAGATAGAAGAGCTGTTAAATTAATGTGTTTCAATAAATGTATTATAGGGGGAAAACAGGAATTTAAGAAGAGATTTGTGAAAGTAAAAATACTGTGTGCTTAACATGTAAATAAACATTTTTTGGAAGGAAATTCTCTCAAATTGCTATGATGTTTCTCCCTCAGAAAAGGATTGTTAATCTCAGAGGAGAATTGCATCTTTAAATGGTTTTGCTGATGTGGTCCTGTCCTGTCCTGTCCTTGTTTTGCCTAGAATAGAGTTCATTTTCTTTCAAGTGTCTGGTGTGGTGCTGTGTTTTGGAGTTAGTATTAGAATAATGTTGATGACACATTAACGTTTTAGTTGTTTCTAATGATGACACACTAACATTTTAATTGTTTCTAAGTAGCACTTACCTTAAGTCAGGGAGTTTTCAGTCTTTCATGCTCTGCCAGTGAGGAGGGACACAATAAACCAGGAGGGAACAGAGACAGGACAGCCCATGATTTGAAATTTATATATGGATTAAGCTGTATGCAGACCATAGAAATAGTATCTATCTCAACTGTATTAAAATTAGCCTGAATAAACAACACTTTAATTCAAGCATCATTTATACTGATATCCTCAGCAAAGTACTCTATCTGACCAAGGAATGTTAGACACAAAGGTATCCTCCATTCTCTGCAAAAATTGGTATTTTCTAATTTTTCCCCATGTCCCTAAAGGAGAGAAGTTTTTTCAGTACTTTAGTCATTTGAATTCTGGTTTTATCTCTGTTTAAATGCTTTTGTTCTGTTGGGTTTTTTTGTTTATTTTTTCACCCAAAGACTCATAATATTCCTTTTGTATCAGTTTGGAAGTCCAGTCAGGTATTCTTTTATCTATTTATTTACCTGTTTTACTGTGATGTAGTGCCAAAAAAAAAAAAAAAAAAAAAGAGGGAGAGAGAGAAAATCATCAGCTGCAAAACCAATATTTTTTTTTTCTATAGCATGGCTTGTTCCTTGCGTTTTACAGAATTAAAATGGAAGAGGCATAATATCCTTCAGTATTGCTTCAGGTGATAGCAATTCTGTATTCTGATAGCTAGCAACTGGCAATTAATAGTAGCTATTTTCATTACAGCAAGATAAGTGTAGATGGCACATGCAGCTGAAATTCACTAGCAAAGCTGGTAGCAAAAAGGACTTAAAATGCCATATCTTTTAGACTACGCTTGTGAAAATTAGTTTAGAGGGTAAATATGATGGGAAGTGAAAGAGGTGCTACTTTAGCAGAATAAGAATATACAAAATAAGATACTCACACACAATATTGTGAGACCATCCAGCAGAAAAGAGGAAAGCAGAAAGAAAGGAAATGACACAAATTAGTAATTGGAAAAGAACCATTGGCACTACTGTGAGAAATGAACTCAGGTATAAGGAAAGGAAAAGATGAAAGAAAAAGAAAGAAAATGTAGTTTAATTCCTTCATATAGATGATATTCAGTCAGAGCTCTTTACACCCAGCACACTAAGAAGCCTAAGTGTGCCACACTAAGATACCACAGACCCAATACCCTTTGTCCTCTACTCTTAGCACTCAATAAAAAAGGCATCTACCTGCTTCCTTGTCTGAA
The DNA here is from genome assembly GCA_039877255.1 of Loriculus beryllinus. Classification (NCBI taxonomy): domain Eukaryota; kingdom Metazoa; phylum Chordata; class Aves; order Psittaciformes; family Psittacidae; genus Loriculus; species Loriculus beryllinus. Next base: position 10,022 of record JBCJKH010030922.1, on the reverse strand, counting down.
CTGCAGTATTCCTTTGAACACAGAAACCATGCCTTTGATGATCTCAACAGTCTTCATGACCTGTGGCAGATCTGCTCTCTCTCAAAGAAGTTATTACTTCCATTGCAGGCATAAAACTCTTTTTAATGTTTCAGTTTCAAATTGCCTAAACTATGTTAATGATCATCAGTCATTACCAGTAAAAAGGTGGAGGTGAACCAGTAAAAAGGTGGAGGTGGCTGGACTAAAGAGTTGTGGAAAATGTCTCTGAGTGTTATGACTCACATTCACCTTCAGAAATTATTTTCTTTCTTCTGTAATGTGTGCTTGATTCCCTTTCTTATTCCTTAAAATGTACTATCTTTTTACTCACTGTTACAGAGAACAGGAATCCCAAAGAAAGACTGTTTCCTTTTTTTCATTGTAATACGTTTTCCTGTTTAGAAGTATCACTAGTTGTGTTGAGAACTGGATGTCTGTCTTTCCTTATCCGCTTCCCACAGTGGATTACTTATAGACCTATATGCCATCTCATACTTAAAGGAGATGTTTTTAGGATCTAGTGTCACAAGAATTTCTAAAAATTGTCTAGTGTGAGGATTTAGTCCTGAAGTGTCACAGAAATTTCTCCCTCAAATTGTAGGTAACAATGCTGAAGCAAAACATGAGGAAATACTGTTCAGAACGTGTCCAGTACTGACAAATGCATATTGAAAAATATAGCAACATTGTATCATTTCATTTCTAAAAAAAAATAATTAAAATAAAAAATTGTATGAGGATTATCAAGAATAATGAATACTGAGTTAATACATATTAATATAAAATTCAGAAAGACAGATTAAATAGTCTGCACATATCACAAACAAGCTGACTTGAGCCATTCTAAGAAATAACATTTATGATTTTTAGTAACTCACAGAAGTTGCCTGCCTTATACAACATGTAAATTTTTTACCTTTAATGGAGTTTAGTGTGATAAGCAAATGACCTTTTGTCATTGTCATGATGGATATAGAGCAGTGAGATAGTGTAGACATGTTCTTAATCAACTGCTTGACACTTTTGACACATTTCTATTTGTGTTCAGTGAGTTTGACAGTTGAGATCTGGCAGTGTTTCCCAAACTAATACATATGGCTTCTTTTTCATGCGACAGTATTTTTTGATAGTATGACTGTGGGAAACATGCCATCACCATGAGGGTCAAAGGCTGCAAATGAAGCAATATCTCTTCTTATCCACTATGAACATTGAGAATGTATGATCTTCTACCTCCTTAAAACATCAGTATGAAGCCTTATAATTTCTCCTTTTATATTCTTTAAACAGAGCAAACTCAGTTCTTTCTTCTTTGTCATGTTGCCAGACTTGTATTTATTTTGAGACCTGTCCATTGGACTCTGTCTTTGTATTGATCAGTATTTTTATTTAATACAATATCCAAGGGTTACTCTTTTAGGGAGAAACAATACTGCATGTGTTATAAAGAAGTATTCCTTTTTATATATCCGAGTATGGTATTCATCTTTTGCCAGTCCTGCTTATACATCTATTCAGACTTTTATGCAGAATTGCTGCCTAGGTACTTATTTCTCATCCTTTGTTTTTCCTAGCATCAATCATTTCTGGCTAAATGAAGAATCATTGCACTTGCCAATACTGACTGACAACCTTTTTTTAGGTTTGTTTTTTGTTTTGTTTTGTTTTGTTTTGTTTTTTCCTTTTAAGGCTTTTTCCCTACTTTGTGGAGACATTTTTCTTTCCTTATTTTTTTTTTTTTAATTCTGAACTGTATCTTTGTTCACATTTTCAGCTTTGCAAAAATGGAAGCAGAGAAAATTGCGATCTGAGAAATTTGCTTGACATGAACAGCTATGTTAAAAAGTTAAATGATGAAACTATGCATCTCTTGGGAAGGATTTTTAATAATTCATTTTTTCTTAGAAGGGGAAATGAAGTTTTATTATTTTAGCTTTTAGGTGGTTGGGGTGATTGCTAGAATGATTTTCAGGTAATGAGAAATTTAAGTTGCAATAATAATGTAAATGTAGTGATGAAAATTTGATACAGATCAGTTCATAAATCTGTGCAATCCATGTTATATGTGTGGTTCTGAGCTCCACAGTTTAAGGATGTTAAGAAACTTGAATGTGTCTAGAAGAGGACAATAGAGCTGTTGAAAGGGCTGGAAAGGATGCCCTGTGAGGAGTGAATAAGGACTTTAGGTTTGTCTAGTTTGGAGAAAAGGAGGACCATCTCATTGTTCTGTACAGCTTCCTGACGAGAGGAAGTGGAGAGGGAGGTGCTGATCTCTCCTCCCTGGTATCCAGTGACAGGATGAATGAGAATATTCAAAGCTTCCCTTCCATTCCCTTTCTTTCTCTTCCCTTACCCTCCTCAAAATGGTTTATGAACACATAAGGTACACAACTAATTTTATAGTATGGCTTTTTGCAGCTTATATGATGTCATTTTTAATGTATCACTTTTTGGACCCTATTTGCAAGATCTACAAGAGTAAAGAAGAGAGCAGTTAACAAATATGTATGTTATTTGCTGAACTGGCTTAATTCTATTTATTTCCACGTGGACTAGAAGACTTTACTCGCTTTTTGATAATATAGTTCAGAATCCTCAGAACAGAGGGGATTCTACCTTCCCACAGCGACTACTGAGCTGCAAGCAAATATATGTATTTGAATTATAAGAGTTGTTCACTTCAGCATCATGTAATTAAATTTAATCATGCTGTGGACTCCTCCAAAAGTGATGAAGCCCCTCCTGGCTTGGTCAACTGAAAATTAATAAACCTATTCTGCATAAGTTTTTAGGAAAAAAAATCTTAGTTTACTGGAGGTGGCAGACTTCATCTTAATACATCCTACCTGTCTGAGGGTGAAACACTTGTAATTAATGTCTGAGTATACTTTACAGATGATACTGCATTTATGTTAGTAATTTGTTTCATGTTTCCCTAGTACACCTATGAGAATACAAGATATCATAAAAAGTTTTCCTGAAGTGAATCGGTGCGGCATCAACTCTGTTTTTTACCTATAATACCCCTCACCCTGTCACTGAAAAAAATTACATTGATCTGAAACTATTTGGCTTTAACAAATAAAGTGGCTAGTCCTTGCTTATTTTTTCAATCTTTGTGTTTAAAAATAGTTTAAAGGTTTTTTCTGAGTGTTTTTGAAGAATTCAACCTAAATTGACAGATCTATCACTGTTTTTCTTTCTCTTCTTTTGTCTTTGAAAGGCAGATGGTATGAGAGATATTCACACTGCATCTCACATAATTTTAGAATCTCATTTAGATGCCCGAATTGGCTTCAAATAGAATCAATGGAGAAGAGAAAAAAGAACCCAAACAAACAAAAAACACAGTAAACAAACCACAAAACAAAGGAGAGTAGTGCTTAAGGAAGACTCCATATCCGCCTAGGAAACTATGTGAAACCATGACTCTTCTCCTGTGCCTATACATGGCAGCTGGGAAATTAATTACCTGATTTAGACACCTATATGATCCTATATTTTCTATTTGTCAGTTATCAAGAACCTCACCTGTTCTTGACTTCTCAAAGGTAATTGTGATTGCCTTGGAGATCTTTTTTGCCATTTTTTTAAGGTTACTAAGTAAGATAAAGTTCCATTGCTCGTGTTTCTTAAAATACATTTTAAAATCTATTAAAATATATTATTACTCTATGACAGTCTGTTGCTTGTGTTGATTATGTTGGCTAACTGCAGTTTACGTTTTTTGGTGAGACAGCACAAACACTTCAGCTTTTTGTCTTCTTTGATGAATAATGAGTCCATATCTCCCTTTTTCATTCTCTTCTTCTTAATGTATTTTTGTTTTCCTCTCTCTCTTACATGTGACATGATATCTTCCACACAGGAAAATCATTTGGTATTTCTGATTTTATTCTCCAGTTCTGATTTTTTTCTATATTTTTATAAGCATTTTCAGTCAGTTTCCGCTTTCAGTAGGCTTATTCGCATATGTAAAGTCAAAGCAAGACCTATTTGGTCATGATAGTCTTTTACAATTTTTCCTATTCTCTACCATCCACGACTGAGAAATCGTGCTTTCTGTTGCTCTTTGAGAGATCTAGATGTCCCAAACCTGCTCCTCAGGCAAAAGGAAACAAACAGTGGAGATACATTTGTTTTATTTATACTTACTGTGTGTGACATAATGACCTCTAACAAGCAAGAACTTATGTAATGTGGTTATTTTAGAATTACATTGCTTTTTGTGTCCTACCTTTTCTACATTCACATTCAAATTTTTCATTGCTGAGTATCCTGTATATATTTACAGTAGATGAAGGAACAGTTGAAGTGACTCAGCCCCTCTTGAGAGAGATTTTTCAGTTTCAAGAATGGCATCTTCTACTAACTCCCTGTATTCACAACTGTCTCTGCTTTTACACACCTCTAATCTCACAGCTGCCCCTTCAAGAATTAAATACATAGTACTAATGAATTTTATAAAACCTATATGAAAAAGAAGTATCAGATCACGTGGAGAAATTACTTTTGCTAACTAAATATGAGACTGATTTATAGCTACCGTTCCAATATATAAATGATAGCAGAAGGCACTCAGCCAGGTGTAAAGTGATTGGTCATTGCTATGCAGCTCTCCCTTGTCAGCCTATGTCAGAGGTCAGACCTGAAAGGAAAAGTGGTGGCTTTTCTACAAGCAGGTCCCATACATGGATCTCATGTACAGACAAAGCCCCCAACTGCTTTCTCAAGCTTGGGCTAGATCTTGCAGAACTTTCAAAGCTGTATAAAGTACGTTCTATTTCATGGATAAACAGATAGCAGACTCAATTTGTTGGGACAAAATTTAGTGTAACTATTTATTATAAGAACAGCAATGATACAAAAATCCGACACAGTCATAAAAGCAATGATGAAACCACAATAAGGTATTATAACAAATTTTTAATGTGGTTATTTCTCCTGGAGTTATCTCTCAAAAGCCTCTATGTTGACCAGAGCAATTGATAAAATGATAGTTTTCTACTGTAGTATAAAAAATATTGGGATGTTATTAGGACTATACTAGTTACTAACATACATGGTAAAAGAATCAACATGTAAGCACTTAACTGAGGACATGATGTGTGATAAGCAGAACAGTTTTGTAAAGAACATATCACATTAAAGCAATTACAAACCTGTGATGAAATTGCTACCTTGGTGAAGAAATTTGTTAAAGTTAATGCAGTTTAGCTAGCCTTTGCTGAAGGCTTTGTAGTAGAGTCCAGGCCAAACCCATAAAATTAGGATGATGCTGCCTTGCTGAGAACACCAAGAAGTGGTTCATGAAGTGACAATAAGGAATAAAATCTCACTGGAGAGAGGTTAGAAAGAGGTTAACATGGGGTCTTAGCACTGCTATGGAAAAAGACATTTAACTAACACATTTATTTGATTATCTTATTAGACAGGTAGAAATGGAGATGTGTTCAAATAAAATCAGTGATGTAACACTAACTTGAAAGCAGAAAAGAGAAATCAGGTTTAAGATCCTAGTCTTTTATGGTGCAAGTTGATGATTAGAGGGAATAACAAAGGAGCCTGTTAAGAAGCAATAAACAAGTCAATAGGGATGGTAATGCCCGAAAATGCTGGGAAAAGAACTCACAGGACTTGATCCACAAGAATATTTTTCTTTTGTGATTTCAGCATAATTGCAGTGTAAAACTAGCTTCACACAATGCAGCATCAGCTAAATTGCCTCAAAACCTAAAGCAGTTAACTGTTTCTCATCAAAATAAAAAGATACGCATAAGTGAAGGGATTCTGGAACTACTTTTTATTGTTGAAATGAGCATTTAAACATCTGTAAACCTTAGGTGTTTATTTTGTATTATTTAATTTGCTCTGGTTTTCTGCCATTAGTTTATTTGCCATATGTTTCATTGTGCTCAGTTACCTTTCTCCTATGGACAGAAGACTAATACAACCCAAAACTCAAAGTTTTGTGAAGTAAAAACTTATTAGAATAATTATTATTGACATCAAAGAATTCCTTCCACAAATATATGACAGGATATGTATATACTCAGGGAAAGCACATATCCATTTCACACTAGGTAACTTGATAAATTGTTCAAGGTCCTCTGTAAGGATGAAGCAGTTATCTAATTGAGTTATTTTAACCAATTTTTTTTAGAATGCTTATGCAAATTCTATAATTAAATAACCTGAATCCCAGTTTGATTTCGGCCTTCAATCTCCTATGCTTTGCTTCAACTGACTATTACTGATCCCATCAAGGATTAACTCAATCTTTGTTTATGTGTGCTATAGCAAACAGATTAATAAAAAATGTCTCTTTGCTTATCAGTCTATCCAGAGTGTAGACAGAAAAACCCCCTCTCATAACCCTAAATTTACATCTCAAGTATCCTAAACAAAGATATTAACTATAATACTGCACATTTATCTGATTAAAATGACTTAGAAAAAGATTACAAAATTTACAAAATTTTACAAAAAATTTGCTTGCCATTTAGATAGCTCTATATCTTACTTTTTATTACAGAGTAATACTAACTTTGAGAGTCTTAATATTGATGTTTTTATTTTAATGCAATTTCCCTAAATCTGTTAATTTAAGGTCAATGCATCTCTCATGGCCTTTTTGAAAAAAAAATAAAAATGGAAGCAGTGAGGCCTAGCTGAAAATGTGGTGACTCAGAGGAAATTTTTGGATTCCATACCCCAAGATGAATTTCAATCACACAGAAGGCTTCATTTTTAGAACTAAAGGTTTTAAGTCAGGCAGACCAGACTCAGGTCTTTCTAATTCATTTTGGTTCAGAATTTATAAGGCTTAATTGTTGGAAATTTCTAAAAAATGTGAAATATCTGTTTGTGTTATGGCTGGTAGCTGTAGAACTGCATATAGTAAGACATACCTTGCATTTTCCATTATTAAAAAAGAAAATCAAATCACAAGAACATATGGCCAAAAATCTGAGCCATGGTAGTTATTGTGGAATACCTGCCACACACTAAATTTACTCTTAAAAAATCAATAAATGTCAATTTTAGCAAGTAAGTGATTGTTTTTGCATGCTCAGTCATTATTTTAAATAAATATTTCAGTTATTATACTTCAGAATGAAAATTTGAATCAATCTTATGAATGGTTGTATGCAAAAAGCTATTAAAATATAGCTAAGTTACAAGACTGAAATTCTCATATTACACAATATTCAACATGCCGAGTACAGAATCAATCCTTCTGCACTATTCTGACCAGATGCCTATATTCTCCTCCAAAGAGTAAGAACTGTAACCTCTTTGGCGGCTGTGGTAGGTTGACAGTGGCTGGACCTCAGATGTTGACGAAAAAATCCCTCCTCAGCTGGGCAAGGGAGAGAAAATACAATGAAAAGCTTGTGCATTGAGATAAGGACAGGGAGAGATGACTCACCAAGTACAGTCATGGGCAAACCAGACTCAGTTTGGTGATTAGTTTAATTTATTATGAATCAAACCAGAGTAGGATAATGAGAAATAAAACTAAATCTTAAAACCACCTTCCCCATACCCCTCCCTTGTTCCTGGGCTCAACTTCACTCCTGAATTCTTTTCCTCTTCCCCACATGGATAATGAGGTTTGTGGTCAGTTCATCACACATTGTCTCTGTTGCTCTTTCCTCCTGAGGGAGAGGACTCCTCACACTTTTCTCTGCATGGAGTGCTATTTGTGAGCTGTTTCTTATATGCTCTCACATACTCTCTTCAGGTGCAGTTCCACAGGTTTTGATTTTTTTAATCTTTCTTAACTAAATTATCTCATAAACACTACGCTGTTGCTGAAGAGCTCAGCCTTAGCCAGCAGTGGGTCTGTCTTGGAGCTGGCTGGCATTGGCTCTATGGGATACATGGGGGAAGCTTTTGATATCTTCATTTATACCCCACCAGGCTACAAAAACCTTAGTTAACAAAAAGCACAAAACAAAATCCTGATCAAAACAAGGATGCCTGAATTTCCAAAAATCTTTTAGTTTTTATGAGACTTCCTATTCCTGGCATCAAACTGACTTTCCATTTCAACATTTTCTCCTCTTACACCTGAATCTCCTTCCCTCACCTCTTTCTAGTCACATCAAACCCACTTTCCTACAACAGTTTCTCTCCACTTCCTATTTCTTTCTCTGTAGTTTAATTAATCCTTGGATAGTCTCACCCGTAGAAATTATTTCAAATAATTAATAGTGTGTTATCACTGTTGAAAGAAATAAACTAATATTTAAATAGACTTTATTGTCAAGTTAAACTAGAATATTTTTTGGGAAAGAGACTGTTGTATTACAAAAGCTATTCCCAAGTGGACAAAAATTACAACATGAAAGAAAAATAGAAATTGCAAAGAAATAATGGTAATTCTAAAAATGGCAAAATGAGCATTTCCTGTACTATCTTATGTGCCTTCTTGTTTACATTCTCATACACTATACATAATTCCATATGTCTATACCTCTCAAAGGCTGCATGAAAAGAAGTTCTGGTATCTTTGCCTCAAAAACGTATGTTAAAAATCAGGTCTCCCTGGCTTTTTGTGTATTTCCTATTAAGTGTTCAAATGTTTAGGCACTTTGCAGCATTCTTATACTTTTAATACTACAGACCGTGCCCTTGTAAAGCAGTAAGATCTTTAGCAGCTGATGACCTGTGCCACATCTTTAAGCCCTACATTAACAATAATTTACAAAATATATAATAAAACCAAAATATACACAAACTTTGCCATGTACTACCACTGACATACATTTAGACAGCTATCAATATTATTGCTAGCACTATTGTCTTGTAGCTACTAATATTTAAGCTATTAATACATTTTAAAAAATATTAACTGACATGATAAATCCCTACAGAACTATCAATTATTACAATGTTATTTTTATTCTTATGTTCAAAAGAATAATGCATAGATATTACAGTATAAGCATATGCCACAGGCCCACATCTAATGTATCTTATGTGAAATCTATGTGAATTTCCCTGTAAAGTAATAAATTTCTTTTCAACTGTTTGAACAGATTTTATTTATTTTGGCTTACTTCTTTTTTTTTGAAGGCTATTTCTTCCATTTATTACAATGACTAAACAGAAAGTGGCATTGATTGCCAAGAGTTGTGTTTTTTTTGAGAATAGACATTCATAAAACATATTGGAAATATATCCTAATGTTTTCAATACATTTCAAGGGGGTTTAACAGTTTTCAATATTTTCTATACTTTTTTAAAGAAAATCAACAACAAAAACATTTATGTTTCTTCTCTATCTGAGGAAAAGTGAAAATCTTTACCTAAGTAAAAATTTTACGTAAGCTTCAATTTAAGAGAGAAAGCAATTTTCCTTTGAATATTTTTTTAATAATGAATATTTCAACAAGGTCTGATGCTGAAGCATATTACAAAACAGAAAAGAGAATCTTATTCTGCTTCTGTCTGAGCTTCATTTGTTACAGAAAATCAAACCAATGAGTATTGTTCTTAAGGACTGTGAGATTATCACATTTCTAATAACATAAAAAGAAAATAGGACCATAGACGTTAGCACTCTACATTCTTGATGAGATTCTGCTATTATAAACTCGCTTCATAAATTGCCTGTTGACTCAAACCCACATTCAGCCTCCACTTGATGCTCTGAGCTTTAAATTGCCAAAAGACCTGAAGTGCAGGAGGATTCAGCAAGCTGTCGTCTGTTGTCATCCCAACAGCTAAAGTCTGACACGGCAGCATGGCATTTGATTGGTAGATTGCCACCTAATAAATTAACTTAATAGATAATAGAATTTAATTGCTCGAGATTCTCCTTTCTGTAGCTCCAGCTAACCTCATGAGTTGCTTGCATTTTTGCTGACACAGTCAGCAGTTATGATAGCCTTTACATAGAATCATAGAATAGAGTCATAGAATCATTAGGGTTGGAAAGGACCTTAAGATCATCTAGTTCCAACCCCCCTGCCATAAGCAGGGACACCCCA
>JBCJKH010030920.1:0-15645 GCA_039877255.1 Loriculus beryllinus | reverse complement strand
ATTTGTATTTTAACGTATTTTGTAAGTGTATATGCGTGTAGCGTTTAATCGATTTATGTTACATTTTTTCACTAAAAAAAAGGGGCTTCTTGTACTCTTTTTCAGGTGTCCAAAGGTCTTCCAGAGAAACAAAAAGAAATAGAGGTTTTGCTAAAGGATTTCATCGAACTTGATCAACAACTAAATCAGGTGATATTGTGGGTAACGCCTGTCAAGAACCAGTTGGAGCTTTATAACAAAGTGGGTCAGCCAGGAGCTTTTGATATAAAGGTACGTTTTCTTCCATTTGAAAAAAGCATCTGAATATTTAATGGTCAAAAAGCCAGTTGCATCATCAGCTATATGGTTTGTATTAACAATATGGATTTGAGACATAAGTCAGCAATAGTGCCCAGAATTTCAAAGTCTTATGAATTAAGGAAATCTTTATTCTTTTCCATTATATGTTTATTAGTGATAGGGCAGTTTAGAAGCAATGGTTCCAAAGTGAAATATAATGTATTATTTCTGCTATATCATGCACATGAAACAATAGCCTAAAGAGTTGACACATACAGTGTGCTCTAAAATTCAGAATATCAGTGTTAGACCATTTAAGCTATTTCATATAAGGTAATATGAGTCCATGAAAATCTGAATAGTTAGGGCCGTATCATGATTCTCATATTCCAAGGAAAGATATCTAACTGCACATGTAATATTCCAGTAATCAGTATAGCTGATTGTCTAGTAACTGGACCAAAATATCTGTATTCTGATCCTTGATATGTATTTAGATATAAAAAAAAACTTTGCCTGTATATGGGTTTGATGAGGTAAAAAAAACTAATGATGAAAAATAGTGGTTAAAATCAACTGGCCTGCCAGGTGTATATCTAGACTTTTTTGACCTTGCATTTTGTCTATGGATATATATGCTTATCTTCACATATACTGGAGAAATATTTAAAATGCAATAGCTTATCGAAATCCATGAAATTCCTTTGGTTCGTAGTAGCTGAATGTCTTGTTTACCTAGATAAGGATTAAACAGAAGGCAGTGAGTTTTGTATTGATTTTGATGATGTAATATTCTGTGAAAAAAGAAAAAAATAAATATTTATAACTTTTCTTGCCATCCATAAAATGGAATAATACCTGCTTCTGAAGATGTATGATTTTGCTGAACATGTTTATTGAATACACTTTAACTTACTTTCTTTTCAGAAACTCTTAATGCCAAAAAACTTTTTATTTCAAACAATCATATTACATAAAACAGTGAGTCTCAAGTCCTGTTGCATTCTTGTAATTGACAGAATGAGTTCAGCAATGACATTCATTCCCTTTTTAAAAGATAAAATTAGTATAGCTCTTTTCAAATGCCTGTGTATATACTAAATGAGTGATGGAATTTTGCTTTCAAGAAAATGATCTATCCTTATTTCCTCTACTTTAACAAAGATTTTTAGATGATTCAATTTTTTTTTTATGTATCCTTCCATTCTAGAATGATTACACCATTAAAGTTTGTATTAAATAAAACCAGGGTTAAATTACTAAAAATCATAGAAGTATTGCTTTTCATACTGCTTGTGAAAGAAATATTCTGCTTGACACTTTCAGTCCTGTTTTGGTGCTGTGACAGTAATATTTCTGAAACACTGCTGAAAGAGTAGTAAAATTAAGTATATAAAAAAAAAATCTGTAGTCCTGAAGGGGTGGGAAAAAATCATTTCTGTCTGGAGAGGTAGGGGAATAACTAAGAGCGCCAAAAAAAAAAGGCAAATAAACTTTCTTTCTTTGAAAGACCATACCATATTTCTTTCATGGATAAATTTAGATCACTTAGATTTAAAGCTTGACCATTTTTGATTGTAGATGAAATAGGTAATTGTTTGTACTATTGTGAGGGCTGTAAGTATATGAATCATGTTAGCTGTCCAGGCTATCTGGACTTCCTTTAAATGACACAGGTTTAATATTTTAAAATGTTGCCTTATGTATATGTATGGGGAAGGCACAAAATCTACATCTATAAGAATTTCTTGACTCTACTGCTACTTGTGAACACTGGAACACTTTTGAGGTGTCATGTATGTTCAGCGTGGCTTCTCATGCATTAGACTGCATTTCCTATTGTGCCTTTTACAACTCTATGGTCTTTTCTAGTTTTCCAAACTAACAGTATGACTTGTTTGTGCATTTACTCTTTGACCTGAAGTTATTCTGATTTTCAGAGCTGTTTTGCATGATTTAGTACTCCTACTTCACAAACTTAGATGAAATCATCGTCAATATCCATTTTTGCAAAATGGCATGAAGAAAATACTTTAACTATTGTCTACATTATAACATAGAAAAAGATTGAAATATATAACAATATTTACAGTTCAACTTCTGCCAGCACTGTTGTCTAGGTTATTGGTGTTATAGCCATTGGATATAGCAATGTCAGAAGGCACTTTCAGAGTGGACATGTTGGAATTCAACTCTTACTGTGTGCTTGGTTTTTATGTGCTGGTACTTTTAACAGTAGTTCTCTCAGTACTATATAATTCAGGTTATATTGAATTACTTTTATTTTTCTTATCAGTTCATTCTTTCATTTTCAATAAAAATCCAGACCTGAAGATATGTGTTTTGTAACTTCTGAGCATTCTCATATAATTTGCTGGTTGCATTGCCACAATCCTCAGTCACAGAAGTAAAACTGTACCCTAGGAAGTGATAACTGCTTTTCAACTGTTTATGCAACTATATCCTTTCAGTACAAAGCTAGAGTCTTGCAGGATGGCACTAGCTCTACTTCTGCCTTGCTTGTTGAGCTCTCTGAGGAGAGAGCCTGCCTTGCTTCTTTTAAGACTCTGGCAGTCTCATAGTATTTTGAGATACATTCCCAAGATACTTTGGCAGGTCTTTGTGCTAGAAAGGTACGGCAAGAGGAGATGTTCATCCAACAAGGAGGTACTGGACTTGACAGCAGAGCAAGCTGTGTAGAAGTTACGGAGGTGTGGACACACACAAACTTCTAATGTGATGGTCTCTGTTTTCCTCTTTAACCTAGACATCATTAACAAACGTTCTGAAAGATTCTTTTTGTCAAAAATATTAATATAGACAAGACCTCCTAAAACAAGCCCTCATATACTGTTGTAATATTAAAATTCTATATGAAAGACCTGTTATACAGAAACAGTTACATCTGCCTCATGATATACGGCAACCCTGCAGCTGACTTTGAACAGACAACTATTTGTCGTCTGAGATGTGCGTAGAATTAGTATAGTTGGTTTGATATAAGGTCAGAAGATACTTCTCTGATCATTCAGGCAGACCTCCTACATAAAGTAGTCCTTTCAGTTTTCCAGCTTGAATTGCAGCACACCTTTCTCAACAAGCAAACCAAACCAAGACTGATTTTAATTTCCAGGTATAGCCAGTCTTCTGCATCTTGCAGCAAATTATTTCAGCTGTTGAGCTAAAAACCTGCAGATTTTCCCTTGGCTGAATTTGTTTAGCTTCACCTTTCTGTCTTCTTTGTTTGCCAAACTAGACAGCTCCAATACTGCATTGGTAGACAGTAATCAAGTTTTCTCCTCAACTCTTTTTTGTTAACCATCACTACCATTGTTCTAATTTGGACAAGAAAGCAAATATAGAGTACCTAATCAGTATTAGTTCAAAAAGCAACTATTGTTGCAGTCAAAACAATTATTTTTTTCTCTTGATAATAATACTGTTATCTTTAAACACAAGATTCTTTTGGTTGAGTCAGCTAATCAGAGTCTGAGTAGGTGGTAAACGTTGCTATAATAGAAGGTATAGTGGCTTCAGCGTTGTCTCCTTAATGGAATATTTAAGCACATACATGAGGACTTTGAAATGTTTTAATCTGATCCAGCCATCCAAATTTAATACATTTAAACCTTCTAGGGATACGTTATTCTGAACATGTGGATATAGACATATACTTTACACTTTGAAACAGCTTTGCCTACAGCAACAATCTGTGGAGCTCCAGAATCATGGCTAAAGGAATTTGTGCAAGCAGTAACCTTTATTTCCTCCTACTGACTGAGATTTATTTACTTCATCTGCAAGGAAAAGAATAAGCAGAATCTTGGACTGGGGAGGAGGGAAGCAACAAGTGCAGCTTCACTAGTTAGCAGCTTAAGAAAATACCTTCAGAAAATCTAACCAATTCTTTTCTCTTGGTTTCTTTCAATTTTATTTTTTTCTAAATATTTATTTCCTCTTAGTCCCGTTTATTCACAATTTAATGTATAATACGACCCCAAGTCATTGAAAATTTTGATTAAATATTCCAGAATTTTGATTTATGGGAAGAACTCCAGAAGGCTTCAAATATCTGTTAGATTCAGAAGTCAGGTTTCAGTTTAACAGAACTAGGATAATAGGTCTTTCTTAAATGCATAAAAATCAAAATGACTGGATAAGACAAACCAGAAGAAAAAGCTTTTCTATCACAACCTACTGCAGCTGTGACTAAGCTAAAATTACATTCTGCAATCTGTTACAGTCAGATTGCACTTTTAAAATGTAGTCCATGTAACGTTTGTGGAGTGCTAAGGCTTTAAAAAACACTTTAGGTGAGAGTTAAAGGTGGGGTTTTTTTACAGTCAAAAAAAGAAACTTAGATCCATTATTTACAAGCGTGCATACACACATCATTAGGACACTTTATTATTATAGAAATCATTGGCTAAAATAATTTTTGAAAACCCAAATATATAAAGAATGGGAAGTGTACTGTCTAGTAAGGTATAGATAAGTAAAGCTTACAAAGAGACTAATGCTAATATGGTTTGGGTTGCTTCTGTTTTTTAGCTGCTACGATGGTTTATTTGGAATAAAAGATAATTTTAAATATGGATTTTGTTGCTGTTAGATAAAAGTAGCATCAGTTAAGGTTTACATTGTTCCTGCTTCTTGTATGATGACTTACTCTGTATTCATAACAGATTCCAAATAAACAATTGGTTAGCACTGCATACAGAAACACCAGTCTACTGAAATACTTTACAAAAATCATTATTTAACTCAGTAGCTTTTTTCATAATTGAAAATACCACTAACTCAGCGATTACCACTAACTCATTGCAATTTATAATCTACAAAATTGTGTCAGTTTTAACACAGCCTGAATAGTGCCAAACTGATGTCAGAAGGAAAGATGTAGAAAAGAAAAAACAAATACAAAATTCATAAGGGTTTGTAGATTATTTTTTGTTTTACTGCCTATATATTTCATCACAAGAATTTTTTCTTTCTTTTTTTTTTTTTTTACATGCATAAATTCCAGATAAGCAGTGTCTTTTCGAAGAGTTCACTTGGTGGTAGTCCTTGAGATATAAAAAAAATGTGGTGAAAAACAAAATCTAAACAGTATTGTTAAGAACATTTGGAATCTATTTTCAAAGGCCATAGTTTAAAATGTTGTGACTGCTGGGCTCTGCTTGTTTGACTACTATTAAAGTATTTGTAGTTATGTGATTAGTGTGTGGTTTTAAAGCATGTGACCACATAGTGAGATGTTTAGCTGCAGTGTGACAGATCATTACCACCAGTACATACGGCTTTGAGCAATGGTTCAGACATCCATATAGATGTACAAGCAAAGTGCATGAAATAAAAATGGGCTGGAAAGGCTACTTTGAATGGAGCCTAAAAATGAAAATATGTTTACAGCCTAGTAACCTGAAAATACAAATTAGCGCTTGTTAAGATAATTTTAAGTGGATGCATATGTAAAACTTCTGTATTTAAACTTCCAACAAAGTAATCTTATAACTAATTTAGTAAGGTACATGTTAACTCTGATGCCTGTACATTAACTTCAGTGTAATATAAAGCACTTTAGAAAGTGCTAAAAGTTACAATCTGATATTGCACAAAAATAATTAGGAAAGCACTGTATATCCCAACTTTCTTTTCTCAGTCTCATATGAAAACTGCTTAAATATTGAATTTTTAAAACAACCCTGAGGCTGTCTCCTCCTGAGTGAATTTTAAGTTAAAAATATTTGTCCTGAGTTTCATTATGTGAACTGAATTTAAGCAGTTTTTTAAAGGAAATGCTAAAATGCATAACTTGCAGTATTTTGAAAAACAAATTCAAACCCCACAAAGTATCTCAACATTTTATTTAAACATGTGTCCAAAAAGCAAATGTTGATAATTTCAGAATAGCGTTATCTGCTCATCCAAGGAATTAATATGTAGTTCTAACCAGCATTTGTTTAAGTAGAACTCAGTGTTGGTCAGAAGTCTGACATTTCGGTTTTTTTTATCGTCTTTTTGAATTTGCCTGATTTGCATCCTTAAGGCTGCAAAGTCTGTTACAGACTAAGCAATTTACAAGGATTACTTCCTGGGAAAATTTTGGTACATTTTCACAATCCATTTGTGGTTAATATCATTTAATATTCTTGAAGTTGGGATAGATTTTTTTTTTTTTTTAGAAGGGTTTATATACAAACTGTTTAAGTGCTCAAAGCTTACAAAAGAAACATTGAGCAGGATATAGGTGACTAGAGATGATGAGAACATGAAGGCGATGAAGAGAAATGAGATTCCAGCCACTCTGCCTCCAAATTCTCTTGCAATCTTACTGGTTCTTTCTCTTTACTAACTCAGTTTCCCTTTAGTCCCTCCTTATCTTCTGGGTTATTACTCACCCCTCCAGTAGCCTCAATACTTTTGTCCTCTTTTCCAAAGTTTATACAACCTTGATTTTCTCCTATACTGCTAAGGAAGCTTCAAACTGCCTCTGGGTGTAGTATTTGTATCTGTTTACTGTCCATAGTGGTGACTTGTCATGTATTTAATGTAGCGTATTGTGTTCATTTTTGTCAGATAAAGATAAGCCATTCTTAAAAAAAAACCCAAAACAAATAACTCTGTAGTCTTAAAAATAACTTGTATTTGGATTTTATCCTTGGTAAGCTTTGGATAACAATAGGAAAACTGTCAACTCTTGTCAATCAAATCATTATATACTTGATAACCTCCATTTAGAGCATAAGGGAAGAGCATGGTTGAGGAGTACCAAACCTAACTGTAGACAAATAAAAGAGAATTTACCCACAGAAGAGAATGAAAGTGGATGTTGCTACATTTTTCCTTCTATCAGCCTTCATTTGCCAATTTCTAGCATGACAAGCTAGACCAGATTTTAACTCTTTGATTCTTTTATCCTTTAATTTTTGCCAATGTCCTTTAAAATGAGTAGGTTTTATATGCAATAAGAGGTAGTAGTTTGTCCACATGAGTGCCTAAAGAATATATGCCCCAGAGATTCATCTCACTGTATCTGTGTCTGATTTGGCAAAAGGTTGAACTATGAAAACTTCTGATGATGAAATATTGTTTGATTATCTAAACTACTTCCATTTTCAGTTTTTTCATTAAGATCTGCAATAAATGTAAATTTAATCAATTCATAGAAGCTACAGCTTGATATGCTGTGCATATATCAATTATTGCTCATTCCAGAAATCTTTTCATGGGACTTTGAGAAGCAACCTGCTCAATGTTTCCTTTGTAAGCTTTGAGCATTTAAACAGTCTGTATTCAAACCCCTTCTAAAAAAAAAAAAATAAAAAAACCTACCCAAAGTGCAAGAACATTAGATGATATTAGCTATAAATGGATTGTGAAAATGTAGCAAAATTTGTAAATCACTTAGTCTATAATCAACTTTGCAACCTTAAGGATGGATTGCAAGTGTATCTGTGTCCCGGTGTCTCAGGAGATGAAAGAGTTTTGAAAGGTGATCAAGTATTTGATGTGTTGTAGTATTTTTCTAGGAAGTAACAAATCACTAGTAAATCAAGATCTGATTTCTTTGTTGAAGGAATAAGATTTTAAGTGTGAGTGTGTTGCTTGACAGTTGGTGAGGTTGTGCCTCAGCTTTATCTTTTGGTTTCCTCCTTGTACTATTAATAACAGCTCAAGTACTATCCAGAGTTCCAAAGGAAAAGTGTGGTTAATATAAGCAAGCAAATAAATTTAGGAAGAAACTTACAGAAATGACAGAGAAGTTTACTAAGGTTCTAGTGAAGTCAGTACCAAAACTATAGCTTTCTTCAGCATAGTTAGGTTTTCAGAGATAAGAAATTTCCTCTCCTATTTAGAAAATGCAGTTTTCTAACATTATCACCATTTGTGTTCCTTTTCATATGTTCTTTTTTTAACAGAAAATCTTTCTCTTGCTCTTGGACGTTCTTCTTCTTCTTGATAATAGTATGTTATTTATTAAACAGCAACTCCTCTTCTGTAAGATTATATATTTTGCTTATCACATACAATTTAAAGTACTGGAATTTGATGAAGAGCCTACACAAATGACTGCTTATATCTGCACAAGATCTTATTAGCTTAGACATAATTTACCTTGAATTCATTGATATGTAATAAATATTAGAGGCAGTGAACCTATATCATTTCAGGGTATTGTACATTGGTAACTATACGAATTTTTGGTACCTGCTGGATAGCTTAAGAAGTTTGATGCAATCAGTATTAATTTGATTGATACTTGAGTAAAAATTGTGGGGCTTTTTATTTATTTTTTTTTTTTTGAAAATAAAAACAAACACCTAAAATCATCTCAGTTCCTTTTCACAGTAAAGTTAATGATAATGTGGAAAACATTCAATCCTGTTGTAGATTTTGTGCTAAATTTCCAAGTAAATGTAGCTTTGTGATATTTGGCATAGTGTTGCAAAGCTTAACTCTTGTGAGATATTTGTAAAGAGATTAAAACTGTTAGATATGACAAATTCTGCAGTGAGAGATTGGAGGGTGAAAATTCTTTCTAAATCATCATTTGGGTTAACCCTGGCAGGCAGCTTGCTCGGTCACTTTCCCAAAGGCCAAAAGTGAGAAAACTCATGGGTTGTGATAAAGATAATTTGGTAGGTAAAGCAAACCTAGCTGCACAATCAAAGCAGAAAAAGGAATTAATTCACTACTTCATCAAGCAGGTGTTCAGCTATCTCCAAGAATGCAGGGCTTCATCATGTATAGTGATTAAGTGGGAAGGCAAACTCCTTGACTCCAAATGTTCCCTGCTTCCTCCTTCTTCACACAGCTTTATATGTTTAGCATGATCTCATATGGTATGTAATATCCCTTTTGTCAATTGGGGTCAGCTCTCCCAGATGTGTCCCCTCCCAGCTTCTTGTGCACCTTCAGGCTTCTTGCTGGTTGAGTGGTGTGAGAAACAAAAAAAGCCTTGACACTGCGTAAGCACAGCTCAGCAATTGAGATTTTACATCCATCCATGTAAATCTGTGCTATGGCTGTTGTTTAACACTGGGCACTATTGACTAGCATTTGCTTACTAGTTCTTTTCGTTCCTTACTTTGTAATTATATTTTACTTCATTCAGAGTGAAATGAATGGGTGAGATTTTTAAAAAGATAAACTTCTGATAACATACTTGTTTATGAAAAAAAACCCAAACCAAAATTAAAAGTGCCACCAGCCAGAATGTGGATATAACAGCCATTTTGTAGCTGAAAACCAGGCAATTGGAAAGGAGCATATTTTCCAAACTATAAGAACTTAAATCCCATTTACTAAATTCTACCCGTGCTTCTGCTGCTGAAGCAACGTACTGGGCTCAGTCTTTACCATTTCTTCCAGTAATATATGCCACTGTAACTACTGGAAGACAAATGGCAGAAATGTATTTTCATGAATATTATTTTAAATGATGTATTGAAGACTGATACCAGAAGATGGACATGTCTGAAAATGTTATAACTGACAAACTGATATTAGAACACAAATATATATTGATTTTTTTTTTTTAAATTTCCTTTTGTATCTTTTGGTTTTGTTTCCTTTGAAAATATTTATCTCCTAAACTTGAGGAGGAAAATTTGCTTGTAAGCCCTGACATACAGGACATAAAAATTAAGTAACCAAGAATTAAATGGTAAGAGAAATAAGTATATGCCTCCCTTCCAAGTTAGAGTTTTTATTCAGTTTATTGAAATAACTGTCATTATTTGCGCAGTAAGAAAAGGAATTGTTTTTTTTCTTTTCTGTTTGAAATAATAAATAATTTTTATGATTCATATTTTCATAATTGTCACCAAATTTCACTTGCCAGTCAAGATGCTTATGGTGATAATCCATAACTGCTGTTGTGTTAGTCTGAGTAACTTTTCTTCCTCTTATGCTGCTATTTTTCAGCATCTAAAAGAGCATGAGACTTGGAGAGAGCTTGTAAAATTATTTGGATTGCCCTTATTTTCTCACAAGAATTTCTCATTATGTTTTCTGGCCAAATTTTCTTATGTGTCAGTTCTCCTAGGTTTGTTATTATCTCTTTTATAATATGCACAGGAACTAAGGCAAGATCTGCAGTCTAGGTGGAACAGAAGCGTTTGTTCACCCTCAAAATAAAATATTCTGAATCATGTCCAATCTCAAAGGATTTTTCTTAGTGGGCCTTTTCACAGTCCAGCTAGATGATTAGCTGTGCTTTATCAGTATATGACCACCATAGCCAAATTCTTTTCATATCCCATATCTGCAGGTCATGTCTTCACAGCTAGATAATTTTGTGTATCTTCAGTACCTCCAGGAAATTTTCTTTTCAGGACAGACAGCTGCAATGGATAGATAGTGATTTCTCTGTGTGGGGAAAAAGTTGCTATATTTCATCTCCTCTAGATGTACAGAGAAAGCTCACAAATTTCTGATAGTCAACAGGTAAATGCACTTTGGAAAAAAAAACACCCTTTCATTGTACAAAATGGTGGTTATTGCTGTTTCAGGTACTTTGATTGCATGGCTCAAATTTTTGAAATCTTCTTACTTCCATTTCATTGCAGAGGATTCCCCTTTTCTTTTCTTTCCTTCCCTTTTCCTGTACTAGGAATAAGAGATATTACAGGGATTAGAATAATGAAATCTACCACCAAGTCTTAATGGACACATTGTCTGCATATTTTACAGTCTACACAAATGCTGCACTAATAGGTTTAGAACATAGTTATGAACTCTAAAATTGAATTCTTGCACTTTTGGAAGGAAGAGGTCCTTCATGTAGTTATTTTTTCTGTGAAATAATTGTTTGTCCTCTAAAGTATCTTGAAAATGTTCATATAGGTAAAAAGCTGTAGTTGTATCAGTTTTCCAGTCTGTCGTTAAAATCAAATTATAGTCTTTTGCACGCTTTACTTTTAAAAGCTGGGTGAATCTCATAATATTCTTTTTCCCATTAAGATAGCTTTTAACTGCTTTAGGATCATATTTTGGATTTCACACTTACAATGTAGCTTTAGACTAACCTTCTACCTAGGCCACTAATGGAATAGACTTATTAGTTGGGTGTGGTTGCTTTTTTTTTTTTTTTTATGTGTTGGGCTTTTTTTTTTGTTTGTTGTTGCTTTTGTATATTGGGGGGTTTTATCCCCCCTCACCCTTTCTTTTCATAAACCCCTATGACTGGATGCTGAATTTAAATGCTATAGCTTACATGTTCACAGAGCATTTTATTTCTATCTAGAGATAAGTAAAATATTCAGGAAGTTAGCACACTTTTTGATCTGTCATGTAGAAAAGAACAGTGGTCCAATCTTGTCTCTACTTGAATTTTATCAGCATTGATTAAAGTCTTTATTCAGCAAGTTTAAATACTCACAACTGCATTTTCCCTCTGGTGGATTAAGTTCTACTTCAATATAGCAAGAGACCTGTTAATAGCATGTCTTGGATGTATTCTTATGATACTGTATAAATATCTAAAGTGATTACTGAGAATGCCATTGATTGTACTGTCTAACCTACCATCAAGATCTGATGCTCACTATGGTGTAGCTGAACTTTGATGTCTTTTTAATTAAGTCTCTGAGCTTTCTTCTTTGTTGTGGTTTAGCTAGTTACTCTGCTTCACAAATGGGAATGTGCAGAGCTGAGTCAAAAGAAAAAATCAGGTCACTTATTCAGAACCAGAACTCTTGAAGATGGGAATACATTCATGTTTTTCTATCAAATTCCCTTTTTTTACTTGTGAGGAAAAAATGAAGCGCTTGGAACTTCACCATTTATTTATAGTTATCTCCACAGAGTATCTGGGAATAGTAACCTGAAAGATAGGCACGAATATTTCAGTGAATCTTGCTGGAACTTCTTATGTGCATGAATAAGGAAAGCCACCCAGAGAATTCTGGTTACAAGTTAACACTCTCCCTCATCTAAAAGACAAGGAAAACATAATTAAATATAATTTTCTGTTATCAAGTTAAATATATACGGGGATTTATATCTGATTATTTAAAAATGTCTTTTTGACATTAAAAGCTTCAAAATTATTTTAGTTTTAGATTTAGTATATTTGATTGCTAAACATTACTGCCTTGTCTTTCTTGTGAAGTGAAGGGAAATTGCTTACTGTTTGTGTTTTCCTGGGAATAAATTCTCTCCTTTAAGCTTCATTTAATGTACTGTCTTGATGAAAAGAAGTCATTACTTTTAAAATCACTCACTACATTAATTTCAAAGTTATATTTTTTTTTTTAATTTGAAGGTTGTAATTAAGTTTCCATTTTTGCATTGCATTTCACCATGAAGATACAGGTTTAAGCACCCTCAGCTTCTCCTACTGTCCCTGCAGTAAATGTCTCATGGACATAATCTCATTAGGTAATCAATCCCTAAAATTTCAATGGCATTAATGGCGAAGGGGTATGAGTGCTTGTGATTCTCAATATAGACCAATAGACAGTCTGAAATGCTGCAGATACTTTTATAGATAGTTGTCTGGGCCTCCTAGTATATGTGCAGCATATGTCAAACAGCCTGTCTGTGTCTGCTAGGATAGTTGCCATCTCTTGAAATAACATATGCCAAGCCATCAAACGTCCTCTTCCACTGGCATACACACCAGAGGTTTAGTCAATATATTGGTTTCATCAGTTTGAATGTATGATTTTAACACCACTGAAAATTCATCGATAGTACGTCATGGAAAAAAGGTGGTTTCTGATTCTTGTTTATACATGTTTGAGAAACAGCAGTTTCCAATTATGATGTATTTTAATTTGCCATATGTGTGAAAAGTTTAATTAGCATATTCATCATCCAGACCAGAAGTAGTATTATGATTCCTTTCACAGGCAGATCCTAAACTGTGTAATTACAGTAGATTCAGCTCTGTCTTCCCAGAGACAGTACTGCATCCACCCTACAGGAGTCCTCCCGCAGGGCCCAGAGTGAGTGTGGCAAGGGAGTCAATGATCTTGAATCAAGACTTTTTAAAAGTTATGGCTTGGGTATCCTCTAAAAACTGATGGACATGAACATGGACAACTCCTATTAGCTTTTAGTATCCTGGCCTGTGCAATCAGGAGTAGATCTCAGGCACTGCTCTTGGAGGATGCTACTCTCCTGGATTCTGCACAGCCTAGACAATAACCGTGGTCTCTGTCGTGAGCAAACCGTTGGAGGCCATGTTATGGTCCTTAGCTTTTTTGCTCTTTTGGGGAATCAAATGATGGAGCAGTATCCTGAAACTACTTGCTTGACTATCGACCCGTGTTAATTGGGTGTCACATAACAAATGGACTTCAAATTGCTGGATACTTGCTCACTGGGCAGAATTTGTCAAGGGACCATCCCATCAGGCAGAGAACTGAACAAAGAGCTCTCTCAAAGTTACTGCAGCAATTTAATATCAGGCGTGCAGTTATTTAAAATAATTTTGTGACTTTTTCGATGGCGTTGGAATAAAGTGTGCAACAAACAAAAAGCAGTTGCTGCTCTAGCAAGTAAGATATCTGTTCATTTCAGTGGTGTCCAAATGAATGAAAAGATACTGAAAACCTCTTTTTCCCCTGGGCTCTTATCTCTACTCTTATTTCCACATAAATCTCAAATGAAGCATCATGCTATATTGGATAGACTTGTACTTGCATTTTGGTTTAGATCAAGTCCATTGATTTTGAAAGATCAGACTACTCAAGATTAGTTCGTGTGTCTCCAGAAAATTGTAAAGCAGAATGAATTTGGTGACTCAACAGCTAAACGTTATGTTTCTATTAGCTGGTTATAGACAATTATATCTGTATTCTATCCATAAAAAAACAAATACCTTTTGAATCTATAAATAAATCCTTTCAAATGTTTATGTAATAGGCAGAAATGGGAGATGTTTGTTAGTTTTTATGTGTGCTGTGTATACTAGCATTAGCATAAAATAATGATGATGAAAAGGATGGTTTAATACTTTCCTAATATTTTCTGCAGGATGGGAGTCACATGGTACTGTTAGTCATTCATTTTCCCTTTTTTTTTTCATTTTTTCTTTCAATTTGAAAAGGGATATTAGCCTATTTATATGTGTGTCTATGGTAAATCGTGATTCAGATTTCAATATAGAGGGATGGAATGCATATAAATATTGAGCAGCCAAATTTCCTTACAGCTACAGAATTTGAACAGTAGCTCCTGTTATGAGTAGTCCTTTTAATTAGTTTGGAGTGCTTCCATCCAAAGCCAGGTGGTTCTGGGTTTGAACTCCTAGAGGTAGAACTTGACTGTTATTGTTAATGTCTGTTATTCCAAACCTAGTCAGATCAAATACATGCCAAAGCTTAAGAGAGCCTCTTAAGAGCCTCTGCTTTTCTTCAATTCTAGAAAATGTTAAGGGGAATTGATGAAGATTACTTTGGAGGGAACAAAAAGTGCTCGGGTTCCTCCATCCTTGTTACAGCTGCCAGATGCCTGCAGGGCCAGCGGCTCCCTTGTGCCAGGGCCATTGAAGGTCTCCCTTTGAGGAGCCTTCAGGGCAGGCCTTGGCAGCCAGGTCCCATTCCACCCCATTGATAGGAACAGGGCATCCAGGAGGCACTAGGGCAGGCCTAGCAGGTAGCATCGGGCACCCCCCTGCGGATGGAACATGAGCCTGTGGGTTTGCCTTGCTTGGAGAGTCCGATGGCCAAGCAGGGCAGGGCTATGGGGTGCTGGTGACCAGCCCTGCTGCAGCATCGTTGGTGTAGGGACTGATGGCCCTGGAGGGCTTGGACCATGGGCAGGTGAGGGTGACATAGAGGGGTGAGCAGTCATGGGCAATCAGGGCTGGCAGTGTCCTCATGGCCTGGGACTGTGTTAGGTGCCCTCGAAGTGCTCATCTTCCAAGCTGATTACAGCCTGAGGGAAACCAATTTGTGTGATTCTAGACCAGTCCATGATGGAAAACAAAGCCCAGTTAGTGGGGAAGAGAACCACTTCGAAGGCACATACACTCTGGGTTAAACCATAAGTATCTTTGCACCTGTAGTGCTCTTCATATTCTTGGACTCTGCAGGGAATCATAACCTTTTTTTCCTGCTACAGATTTTTTTATGGTAACTGGTGCTGTTATAAAATAAGTATTTGAGATGTGTAGGATAACACGATATAAAATATTGGCAAAAAAAAAAAAAAAAAGGCTTAGTTTAAAAAAAACAGTCTAACTAAAACAAATATTAAAATGCCTATTTTTCATCAAGATAGGCAGGAAATTACCTTTTTCATTAATACTCCTTGACAATGAGGGTCGTAAAATACTGGAACACATTGCCCAGAGAGATGATAGGTGCACCATCCCTAGAAATATTCAGCACCAGACAGGATGTGGTTCTG
>JBCJKH010030918.1:0-10944 GCA_039877255.1 Loriculus beryllinus | reverse complement strand
GGCCTCCTCTGGACTTGTTCCAACAGTTCCATGTCCTTTTTATGTTGAGGACACCAGAACTGCACACAATGCTCCAGAGGAGGTCTCACGAGAGCAGAGTAGAGGGGCAGGATCACCTCCTTGGACCTGCAGCTTCACTTCATGCTGCAGCTCTAAACTTTTACTAGATTTACTAGATTATAACAGTTCTGGGACTTTACCTGCACTTCAAAGAGGTAGTGAGATGACCAAGAGAAATTCAGTGCATTTTCTCCTATAAGGCAAAGTGCACATTCAGGTTTTAACAGCTCAGTCTTCTGAGTACTGTAACACTACCAAAGCAGAGCAACGCAAAAGTAATTTGAACATAAGAATTTATAGTGAGACAGGAGAACCAGGTAGAAACCAGGCAGAAACTGGTACAATCCTTAGAGAAGTTAACAAAATGGAGAAAAATAAAAGGACCTCTGAGACAGTTTTGAACAGCAACGTTTTGAACTTTACCACCCACAATACACGTGCATGCACATTCATCACACTCTTTTACAGGCACCAGCATGCTGAAGGTGTGCAGTCAGCTTCAGGCAGCTTTTGTTGTTCTTAGCCCAAAATACCAGGTAGCTTCTGCAGAACACGGAGGACGCATTCACAGGACTGGGTCACAGCATCCCGTGCTCAAAGCCCACGCTGAGAACAGAGAGAGCCCAGAGCGAGACCAGATCAAGGAGGTGTGTAACTGTGTAAGCACGATCGTGCCTGATCCTCCCCTGGAGCAGAACATGCCAGCACAGGACAGCCCTGCACCTTCCTGAAAGGAATTTGTTCAAGCCCTGACGGCCCAGAGACATACGAAAAGTGTGTGACCATCTGCAGCAAGCCACAGTGCTAGAACTCGAGGCGCGGGACGGCACAACTTGCTGTTTAGGTAACCAGATCACCTTTAGTATGAATAAAGCATGAGTCACAGTAGCAGCTGAGGAAGAAGGAATCTGTGTAGACTATACCAGACAGTAAAGTGGTCTTAAATGTAACAAATTCTGAAGGAAGCATGAAGATGAAACTGATGCTGTTGACCATTTAGCTTATTTTTAGTAACTTTTCTGCTCTGAAAAAGGGACAGAGAACACCTTAGTATGACGCTGTGTATCACACAGCAATATATGGTTAGTAATAAAAAAGATAGATATAATTTAATTTGTTTCCTTAAGAAACTGCAAATTTATAAAGCAAGAGGTAAGATGGAACAAATGTATTAAACCACTTTGAGGAACACCAATGAATTACCTTAGAGAAACAGCCACCAGAAACCTTACCCACAGAAACCTTATCCTTATCTCACCCTTTCAGAGAATAAGGTCAAACACCCCCCTTTACATTTACATCCAGCGTCTGGGCA
Source organism: Loriculus beryllinus (assembly GCA_039877255.1). Classification (NCBI taxonomy): domain Eukaryota; kingdom Metazoa; phylum Chordata; class Aves; order Psittaciformes; family Psittacidae; genus Loriculus; species Loriculus beryllinus. Next base: position 9,569 of record JBCJKH010030918.1, on the reverse strand, counting down.
CAGATCACAACTCAGAAAGGTGGGGAAACAACGTTTTCCGAACAGAAACTTTTCAAGTGGGTGTAAGTTGTACCTGGGTAACTGCAATGTTCTTACACTGGGGAATGGGGGGAGGAAGAGTACAGGCTGCTCACCATCCTCTGTCATCAGCTAACGTGAGCTGAAAAGAACCTTCCACTTATTTCTGACCATTCTGTGTATGAGATCATCATTCATCAAACCACCTTTGAGCGTTCAGAGCTGCCACTCTGGGGCTCTCAGTACTTCATGAGCAGGATGCTCTCCGTGATTTTCTAAGGCAGAATCTTGCCCTGATCCCTTTTGCAGCTCCCACATTCTCACCCTGCAGCAAGCTTAGTTTCACCTTCCAGTTGTTCCTCTTCCCTGCGGTGATACATTTCATAATGAAAGCACTTTTGAACACGCTCTTCAAGCAGAGGAGCTCATAAAAATGCAAAACTATTTTCATGCTTGTGAAATAAACAAAATCCATATTTCACAATGAAAATTAAACACATCTATCTACCAAAAGCACAAAAACAAGGCTATCAAACTCAGTATTACATTATAGTGTGGATTTACACAGCATGAATCAGCTGTATACACAGCTGTCTTCATGAAAAGTAACATGCAAAATGACAAACTAATGGTGTGCTATGGACAGAACCTACTCCAGTCTCACTTCCCACTTCTGTGCCTCGTGCAGGATGACCACAGGCACCACGAACCAGAATCTCTTGCCTCTTTTTCGTTTTTCCTTTCTATCACTGTACCACTTTGCTGTTGTTTGACATTAGCACTAGTTGCAGATTTACTGTCTCAACTCTTCTGTGTAACACACAAAGCTATGGAAAGTAGTGCTATAAACCTACCCCCTACCTACATAGTGTTGTCATTCTTTTAGCATGTATGTTTTCATTGTGCAAAAAAGCCCCCAAGAGCACCATATTAAGAACAGAAAAGAGACTAGAGAGGTCAGAACTTAAAGCAAGTTTTAAGGTATAACACAACTTGAGCAAATTTATTGTCATAACCATGATGTAGTGTAATGGAGGCTCCAATGAAGGAGTGAAAACAGGGCAACAAGACCGTGGGCTCTCTATCAGAGTGTTCAAGTTCAGGTTCATGGGGGCTAAGTGGTGCAAACCTGGCCTGCAGAGATCTCACTTTGTGCCCTTGGGCTGCAAAGCTTGCAGGCACCCAATCAACCTTTAAGTTCAGCCAGTTGGCTGCCACAGGTCCCTACTCGGTCCCATAGGCACCAGTGCAAGGGAGGAAGCGGTCACCTCAATTTAGTTCAGTGACACAAAATTACTTGTGCCTCTATGTTGTAACTTTGTAAGAACTTTAAACAAGCATAAAAGGGAGCTACCAGCCTCCACCCATCTTCTGCTGTCCCAGTCTGTCCCCTCCCTTTTGCCAGAAGCCAGTGAGTGAGCCCTGGCTGCAGCTTCTGCACGCTTGGTGTATGCATGGAAGTGAGCGTTAGGAGAAAGGCACGTGGAAGCTGCAGTGTGGTAACTAATGCACTTTACTGAAAGTCCCAAACCCTATTCCTGAACACCGAAAGCTCCTTTGAAAAGTTTATTACAGATTTTATATATTCCAAAATACTTTAATCCACACAATCTGTGATTTATTGACAGTCAGGAGTTCATACTCTTCCTAACCCAAAGTGACTGTGGCACAGGAAACAGCAGCTGACTACTGGGTTGGCAGTTTCAGCTATGAAACGAACGTCCTCATTTCATAAATCCCTGGCTTTTGCTATGAGCCAGCATGCAGTGTGCAATGATAGGCAGCTTCCAGCTCCTCAGACTCAGCTAGCACAGTTGAAGAAGTGACATTTCATAAGCTGCAGTTGAGCAGCTTCCAAGACAAAACACTTGTTGAGAATGAGTCACTGTGTGTTCTGCTTACCACTTACTTCAGGTAAGCTGAACTTAGGTCTTTTCAGATGTACAACTACTGGAGACCAAGAAACAAAGCATCTGACACATTGTTTGGGCCACATGAAGAGTTACAGCGATTCTAACCAGTTACGCCAATTTGCTGTTTTTCTTCCTCAGCAGGATATGCATCCTGTTACCAACAAGTATCACGATACAGGCTCTTTGCAGTTGTACCACTAGCTTCACCCAGCCCTGCAAAGTCAACAGAACAAGGATGGCTGCACTCATTTAAATGGAACTCCTTCAGCTGTATGTGCCCCCTGCCATAAATCAGCGCAGAAGTGCAAACTGCAACATTGCATGAAGTTACAGCGAATGTTTTGTAGTATCTGACTTGACAGACAGTGAATGTTCCTCATGCTTCACTGAATGTGAGGAACTGGCATTGCAAAGCATTAGATACACACTCATTATTTGCAGTCTGATGTTTCTCTAAAAACCACTTTCTTAGTAGACTTCTTGGTTCAAGTTGTGCAGGTGGCTCCCGGTGTACAGAAATGGACATAAAGTTTACAAACCCCTCTGATATTTATTTAAAATACCAGCTCAGCCTGTCCCCAGCTGAGCAATCACTGCATGCACACAAAATAGGAGGCTTTTATTTTGGGAAAGCTCTTGTTTTAGCAAATACTGCTGTTAATGAAGCTTGCTATTGATCCAAGTAAGCTGGATGTAGCATAGCTTTAGCCTGCTCTTTAGAAGACCAGAGAGAGGTTGACTTCAGTTGCAGGCTCATCAGTATGTGTTATCCTGAAGCAAGGAGTAAAGTCCATATGTTAGAGCTGAGTGGTTAATATAAACAAATCAATTACAGGAGTAAAGAGCCATGTCCCAGTGATGCTGTGGAGAGCAGACAGGATCCAAGGAGGAACACTGGGCTCTCTCCAGTGCCTACAGCAGGCTCAGGGCAGGAACTGCCTTGCACTAAGCCAGAGTCAGCCCCTCTGGCTGTCTATAGCTGGGGCCCTTGGGGTCTGCAGCCAGAAATGAGCATGTTGGAAAATAATCCCAGGAAAAGCTATTGGATGTAACAGTATGACAGTGCTTCCTCCTGTAAAAGCATCTGTGCAACTGAGGGAAAAGCTCACACTTTGAAACACTTTTGACTGTAAAGGAAAACTGAACACTAGTGTTACCTTTGTTCTCACTGTGAGATGTAAGAAGTGCCTCAGGGCACACATGTGCTCTGCACAAACCCTTTATTTGGTTCTTACTTCTTTTCCAAGCAATTGGGAAATACAAACCAGAACATGCTCATAAACTGCTGACTGAGCAGAATCTCTTCGTGGTGCAACATACTTAATATTATAATTTATTCAGTTCTTCTCTATGCTGATATTTTTCTACTCTTTGTATGAACAGGATTAGTGTAAACCCTGGCAGCGTTCAAGGCCAGGTTGGACAGGGTTTGGAGCAGCCTGCTCCAGTGGAAGGTGTCCCTTCCCGTGGCAGGGGGTTAGAATTGGATGACCTTTAAGGTCCCTTCCAACACAAACCATTCTGTGATTCTATGAAGCAAGGCCCTTAAAAAAGGTCACTTACCAAGGACAGTTATTCACTTACTTTATGGGCCACTCTCCATTTCTGATGATGGAGCTGAATAGATGGTGTGTAAGGGATGTAACAATTGCAGAAGTGGGAAGGGTCTCGTGAGCAGAGGCATGGCTGAAAACACAACTCTTTGGGAATGGGAGGAAGTTAAGAAATGCACAGCAGCGCATGCATGCTTGACACATTTGAATTGCATTGTTTAAAGGTCAAAAATTCCAGCATGGGAATGAAGGTGTTTGAGTGCTCATTCCCTGCTAACCCCAACCACCGCAGCCCAGAGATGTGGAACCACACAGGGGTATTCAAGAGGCACCACTGCTCCCTGAGCCCTGCCTTGCACACATGTGCTGAGGCTGCTGCGGAAGAGCAGTGTTCATTAACAACCTCGGCTAAAGGGACTGTCACCACTGCAGTTCCTGTTCTAAAGTTACTCTGCATACACACAAGCAAGCAGTTTTATAAACCAGGCCTCTACCTGTAGTAACTGTAGTTGGAACTGAGTAACTGCATGTACAGAGGAAAACCTCAGTTAAGACGTAGTTCAGAACATCTTGTATCTCGTAATGTGTACAACAATGGTTTAGAAAATGCACAATAACCTTCCTTTCATGTTACCTGAACCTGGTGTTGTGTCTCCTAGAATGTAAGTCACACGTAAAGCTGTACTGATACCATTTTCCCTTTAAAATGGGCTGCACAGTGGCATAAAATAGTTGAAACCAAACATAAACCAGGTCTGCTGTACAGATCTAACAAGTGATTTTGCAAAACATAGCCATTAGCTATGTGTTAAAGTGGTTTTGCATGTTGGCCATGCTTATACTCTAACAAAAGCACAATAGGGTAAGCTAAACATGCCATTAAGAGGCATTTTTACATGATTCTTTAAAGAAATCCTCTGGGCATTTCTGTAATTGCCCTAGCATTACTCTCTGTCTCTTTTTCTATAGTCAGGAGAGTTAAAACAAAATACCACATCAGAGTTAATAATAATGGAAAAGTCTTTAATTAGTACGAATTTGAAGAGCACAAGTACTGGAAGGTAAGGTGCTATTTTAAGGTTGTCCTTGTCACATCAACCTGTTTCTAGTCTCACAGGCTCTTTCAAGCATACTTAGATAGTTTTTAAATTATATATATGATAATATTCTAACTGCCATTATACTCCTATGCTATAAAATATTCCCCATTATCAGTGTATGGAGGTACAGGCATTTTCCCTGCACACTAACAGAAGCGATGAGCAAAAATCATGAGCTGAAGCTGCAGCATCATCACACAGTTTAAGGCAGAACAGATGCACTCACAGGTATTCGGCTCCAGTTTCTGACACTGAACAGCTGCTACTGGCAGAGCAATGAATGTATAATAAGAATTAAAAAGCAAATAAATTTATTATCTAATAGGGAAGTTACAAATGTGCTTTTAGAAAAAGATGCTGAACTGATAAAGCAGGCAGGAACACACTCTTGCGAATCAATAGTCACATCCATATACACTCAAGGAAATCCTAGATCATTAGTTTTGTTCTCGCTGAACAACAGTGGTATTCAAGTATCATGGATTTAAGAGTCTTGGTCTTAAAGTGATAACCAAGGATCCACCTTGGATCACTTTAAATCCAAGACTCTTAAATCTGATAATTGGTGGATCACTTTATCTCTACCTTGGAGATAAAGACACCTCACCTTGAAGCCGAGTAAGCTCCCAGCTGCACAATATCCATTGGCATTAACTCTACTATGAAAAACATACAAAGTTTAAATACAGGAGGTGGGGAATAAAGGTATTTTCTCAGTATCTAAGATTTCTTACAAAGCACTTTACTGAGGTGAAAAGTACTCTCTGATTTCAGTGCTTAACTCCAAGTGCTTAGCAATATCTGAAGCAGAGAAGGAAGCAATTCCTCACGTCCTCCACATTGCACAGCTATTAGCCCAAAAGCAAAGTAAATAAAATACCTGACTTTTAGATGCAGTGGCATTAGCTCCAACCTCGCTTCCATCAACAGCAGCTCACAAACTTTAAAACACCGAATCATCCACGGCACAAACTGACATCCTGGCAAGATGCTGGCTAAAGGCAAACACTTCCCAGCCCCAAGCCCACAGTCACCTTTTCTTAACTTGCTCTGCTCCTCCATTTCCCAAGGCAGCCTGTGCTATTTATTTCCTTGCTGAAAAATGGTTCAATGTGCCCTCTGAGTTTTCTGCTATATTTGGCATCATCTTAAAATGCAAAGTAACTCCACAGCCACTTGTACCACCACGCCTCACTCACACACTCCTTGTATCTAACCTCTGCAGAAGATCAAGTTCAAGCCAGCGCCAAGCTTAGTCCTGACTCCAGAGCTACTATGAGCTATGGCAGCACAGCTCTGAAGTAGCATGGTAGCTCAAACAGTAGAAAGGCTTTCTATGCAAGGCAACAACAACAGGGTAAGGATTCGCCACCCCCACAACTCATTCCTAATCTCTGTATCACACACTGTTGGGTAAATAATGCTGTGCACATTTGGCACACAATTAAAGCAATACCTTGATTACAAGTACACTTTATATGAATATTAGGTAAGAATTGACAGCTGTAAGAAGGAAAGCAGACTTGCTGTCGCATAAATTATGTGCAGTTACTTCTGCTACTCTTGGCCAAGTGGCTCACACAAGGTACCTACTGCAAAACCAAAACTGAAACCACCGAATCTCCCAGGCAGCTCTGGCAACAGGCCAGAGCTCTTCCTCTTTGCAAGCACAGGCCTTATTCCACATGCTGAGTTTTAGTTCACATCCATATAAACCAAGTGAAAACTCTCACAGCTCCAGCACCGCCAGGATTGAGGCAACGTTCTCCCCATCCATCACCCAGACCACAGACACTCATCTGTGATAAAGGCCTTGGTGCTGACAGGCTTCGTGTCCACCACAGATCATTACAGGAACCTGCTACACCACTTCCAGTGTGTGCTTTACTTTCAGTGCAATTATTCTGCGAGCAAGCAGCCACAGAAGAAATAACCAGTGCTGCGTTCAGCTTTCATTTTTACCTACCCATCTACAGAGTTCTAGATTTGGAGCAAACACACAGTTACTGGAGTGTCAGAAAATTATGGGCAGTCGTGATTTCCCTCACCCACCCTCAGCCAAAAAACCCAAGGTGACAAAAAGCAATAGCAAAGTATTAGTAATTCCAGAGGAGAAATACTTTCTTAAGCTTTCCCTTCTGTACAGGTATTCTGTTCCACTAAGCACCTTCCAACTGGTAATTGACAGCAATCCCAGTTACAGGGAGAAGAGAAGCTAACTGTGAAACGGTAACAAACACCAAGGCAGTCACTCTTTAGCTGCTGTAGAATGCCAACTTTTGAGTTGTGCCTTCCACAAGTGTGGAAGACATTGCACCATCTAAATAACAACCCCCTCCAGGAACAAATGGAACAAAACTACATTCTCTCAGGAAATTGCTTCCCCCTTTAATGAAACTTCCTTTTCTCCTGAGAATAAATGTCCTCAAGCACAGTGACCACACGCTTGGTTGCATATACAATGAGGATTTCCCTTAATAATCAACTCTTTTTAGCTTAAGCAATTCCTTATTCAGAACAGTTTCCTTATAAACAAGCACTCATTTGTCATGTTAAGTACCCAATTCTATTTATTAATCATTAACTTCAATAGATTTTGCATGTTTACTTGGCTCAGGCTACCGTTTACTATTTCATTTGGGTATTACCTTCATTTATTCAGTGTAATAGGTTGCATCTGTTTTAGTGGATATGTATCTTAACACCAGTTGGGATATATTTGTATCCAAGGCCTTGCTTTGGTGGCTTGTTCCAGAACGGTTTCTCTAGTCTTGTAAAGGGGCTGAAGCATAATCCTCATGTGAGGAAGCGTCACCCACTGAACACCACTAATTTATTATGCTGAAATTCTATAGCTGCTGCTAAAGGTCAGATTATTCAATGAGCAGGCGATGGGTAGCACAGTGCATGTTACAGACAGCATTCAAGTAACACATGAGTAAAGTCTGCATGAGATGCAAGGCCCCAGATCATAACACATGATGAAAACCTTACCAGAGCAGAGCTCTTGGGGGGTGGCAGCTGTCTTGCCTGTTGCAAGTTAATGCAGTTAGGGTATTTTATGACAACAGGGAACTGGGAAATACAAAGAAATGAGAGGTGAGTGAAAAATACATATCTCCTAAATGACTTCTATGGGGACACATTTAAGGCTTCTGTAGAACTGTATTAAAAGCACAAACTTGGTATGCATCAGTGAAGAGCAAAAGAAAAACAGAGCTAAACCAAACAACCTTTTTGTAACTGGAATGTTGCTAATTCTGCCTCTTGCTTGGGAACAAAGATGGGGTTTGGGATTTATTTGTTTAAAAATAAGATGTTCATATCTTACAAAAATAAAATAAGGCCATGTCTTTAATCACTGCAGTTGGCCTGAGATGACAAATCTCAGATTCAGAAGGTAGAATTTAATAGATAAAAAAATCAGATTATTCTAATTCCTATTTGTAGCTTTATTTGCTAGTTTTTGCACTTCAGATGTGCAAGGCTATAAATGCAAGTTCGTATATAGCAGTAAATGACAAAGCGTGTTGTATTGTATTCATATTTGTGTGCTACAGCAGCCCAAGATGAAATGGGAACCAAGGAAGGTCAGATGTTATCTTTAACCTGACAATCTTTTATAGCCACCGGGGACTACAGCTGTCCATTCACCTCATAGGAAACAACCCTTAATTCACACTCAATTTCTCTGTAACCTCTATTTTTCCAATGAGGACACTCAATAAAACCACAAAAATCGAATATGACACAATCACGTCAGGACAAACCGTGGCACATACACCTGCTTTGCAGATAAAGCTCACAGAAGCCCTGCTGTACAAAGGCGGTTTAGAACACGGCAAGGCGATGGGAGCAGCACAGTAACATCACCCAGCCCCTCGCTTTACTCCACCAGGTGCTCTCATGACGCGAAGCCGCAGCCCGTGCCCCGTGCTCCGCGCTGAGCGGTGAATCACACGGCGCTACATCAGCATCAGCCCATACCCGAGCCCGGCCCCCTCCGCCGCACCTCGGGGGGGGCTCTGGGCAGGCGATGGCGCCACCGGTGCGCCGGGCTCTCGGGAAGCGGCGGGCGGGCGGGCCCGGGGACGGGCGGGGAGCGGCCGTTGGAGGCAGCTCCGGAAAGGAGCGTGGGGAGCACCGCGAGGGCCGCGGCCGGAGGGGCCCCGCGCTCCCGGCACCTGCCCCGGAGCCACCGCCGGGAGCCTGGGAGAGCCCTGACCCCGCGTAACCTCCCGCTGCTTCCCTCAGCTCACCCGGCCGCCTCCGCCCGGGCGGGCTGCGGCTGCGGCCGCGTCCCACCCCCGGCGGGGCGGAGGATGGCCCGGAGGGGCACGCCAGTCCCGCGCCCCGCTCCCCTCAGGGGCTGCCGAGGGGCAAACCCGAGATCGGGATCGGGATCGGGAGCAGCATCGCCCCGTCCCGTCCCGTCCGGTCCCGCCCCGCCTTCCAACGGAGGACCCCGCCCCTCGCCGCCATCCCCGGCCGTTACCGCGCTCGCTCGCTCGCTCGCTCACCCGGCCCGGCCCGGCCCGGCCCGTTCCCGCCGCACGTCCCGGGGCTGCCGGAGAACGCAGCCCGCGGCGGGCCCGGCTGATAAAATGGCTGAGGAGAGGGGGAGCGGGGAGGGGCGGGGCCAACCCTGCCGACCGCCAATCCCCACCGCAGCGTCTGTGACGTGTGTGAGTGTGTGTGTGTGTGTGTGTGTGTGTGAGTGTGTGTGTGTGTGAGTGACTGTGTGTGTGAGTGTGAGTGTGTGTGAGTGACTGTGTGTGTGAGTGTGTGTATGTGAGAGTGTGTGAGTGACTCTGTGTGTGTGTGTGTGTGAGTGTGAGTGTGAGTGACTGTGTGTGTGTGACTGTGTGTGTGTGACTGTGTGTGTGTGTGTGTGAGTGTGAGTGACTCTGTGTGTGTGTGTGAGTGTGAGTGTGTGAGAGTGTGTGTGAGAGTGTGAGTGTGAGTGACTGTGTGTGTGAGTGTGT
>JBCJKH010030916.1:0-11431 GCA_039877255.1 Loriculus beryllinus | reverse complement strand
CAAAAAAATTGGTGTATTTATATCATAGTTGTAAGTTTGAGGCAGAAGGTAAAAATGCTTGGAAGCTAAGCTAAAGAAGTGCTTCTTAAGAGGTGTCTTTAAGAACTCCATTCATGGAGATGTTATCTTCTAGTTGTATTGAAACCAGCATTTTTTTCTCCTAAGGCTTAGGTTTCGTTGGGGGCAAGCCTATTGTCTTGAGCTACAGCAGTGAAATGGACCTCGTTCACATCCCCTTAACCATACTGATCATTAGGCAGATGGAAAAATGCAGTTGCCTGAAAACTTTGACTGACTAAACAGGTAAAGAACTGAGTCCATGGATGGGGACAACTGCTTAAGTATTTTCTAGAGTTGTGGTTGTTGATATTTTTGCATTGTATTTAATTTCTCCAGCCCACACACCAGACTAGACAGACAAAAGAAGAGGAAGTAGATCTGCAAGAATGCCACTGTCTAAAGAAAAATACTGTAGGTCTGCCCTCTTCTGGGCAATAAGACACCATAGCCTGCTGTGACAGCACGCTTTTGGTTTCCTTCATATACTTTTACAGTCAGCTGTGTAAGATTTGAGGGTATGTTAAGACAGCTCCTCCTGTCTAGTCTTCCTTGTTATCTCAAACTGTAAGTCTGTTCTTCCTAAATCCACTAGAAAATAACAGAAGTCAGCAATTGGATATATAAGGTCATCAGCACCTAAGCTTTCTGAGAAAAGATATGCTCTGCCCTCCCTCCTTGTGTGAACTCCTGTAGTACTTAGAGTGTTTCTCAGGAAATGCTTCAGGACATGGCTAACACAAATCTCAGTCTCTCCATGTGTTACATGTCCTACACACTAAAACTGATCTTGAATGTCATAATACAGATGTCTTCTCACAGGTAACATGGATATCTATGTTACGCCTGGATCAGGATGAGGAGAAAAATTAAGACAACACCACAAAGAAGAAAATCTCCATTTAAATAAAGACTTAGCATAAGGAAATAATCTCTCTAATTATGATGTGAAGTTTCACCGGGCTATACATAACTGCATCCTGAAACCAGGAATGAGCATTTGCTCAGAGCAAATAGAAGTTAACTCTCCCTGTCTCTTCCATGGGTAAATAAACATGAAAGCATTTCACTGTCTTGTTATTTTGGGATCTCTAATTCAGTTGCTTTACACACTTGAATTCTCAGATGCAGCCATTTTAAATCCTCAGTGGTTTACTAAATATAAAAGGCTTTTTTGTGAACATTTCCTGTTTGAGACCATAAGGCACTGGGACCACCTGGACCCAGAGTCACATTTGCCTGGCTCTGCTGTAGAATTAGGGTGCAGTCTGTGTTGTGAAATGGCATGGCCGGCCTGCTTGGGTTTGCTTGGAGGGACATTCTTTAGGGCCTGATTGCTGGATTATCCCAATGTCTGTGAGGGATGTTTGCTATTCCAAATCACGGTCTTGCATCTTGTTATAATCTACCTTAGTTCTCCATGTGTTCCGAAGGCTTGGCAGTTTTTTTCTGAGATGGTGTTTGTGTATCAGACCTTTGACTATGGATATGAATGTCTGGAACTAAGAACATTCCCACTCCTCATTTTGCTTTTGTGAAGCTCAGTTTTCATGGTTGCTTTCCAAAAAGGCAATTTGCATATTTCATCCATGGTTTGTAAACAGATTATAAGGCACTCATTTGTGTGCTAAATCACAGCAAACTGCGTTTTGCGAATCTGATTCTCATCTCCCTCCATTCTAACCTGGCTTAACTCCATTTATTTCAGTGAAATTACTGCTGATTTATGCTGTGAAAGTGAGAGGAGAATCCAATGTGCAAATTTCCCTTTTGCACATGAGCATGCCAAAAGAAGTCCTGATTTACTGTTGTGAATTTCTTCCAATATAATGCTGGCTTAACTTCTTTTGAATTACTTCACTGGAATGCTACTGCAGTGAATCAGACCCAGGATCCATATAATTATCTTTGCGTGCTTCTTTCTCCCCTTTTTTTTCCTCCACGTATATTTCCCCACATTAAAGACTGAACTTTGCTGTCTGCTTCGCAGGTGTCCTGCATATGACTCTATATGAAAATACTTCTTTTTTTTTTTTTTTTTTCTTGAGCACAAGATTGAGTCAACAGCAAATGCCTCCTATAAAAATTCCAGCATAACTAATCTTTGTTTCTGGTTATGTCATTATACGATCAAAATAACCTATAATTTCTCCCCAGTCTTTTTACAGTAGTATCTCAGTGTGCACTATAATTACTGACCGTTTTTGCTGTAACATATCTTTGGAAATGATGTGAAAATGCTGCTCTGCTTGTCTTTTTATCTTGAGATGATAGCACAATATAGCTAAACATGAGATAATTGCTTACTCACCTGATCTAGCCCAAACTACATGAAAGTTTTTTCTTCTCCATTTTTCAGATATCTGTTGTAAACCCAGTCTGGAAATTAATATACTTAGGCATTTAAAAATCAAATGCAATAAAAATCAGTTCACTTTTTTTAAATCCAAGTGAAATATACACACACACTGATTAATGCTATACTGAAATCAGCACAAGAAACTGCCAGGACTAAGTGAAAGATTCATGTGTTACGAATCCTTAGCAGAATACAGAATTTTTCATTGTATGAACAAATTACACAGTTTTGTATCATGCTGTTTGCACTTACTCTAGGCAACTTACAAAAATAATATTGATGAGGAAAATCTCTGCCATGATCCATGTTTCTTAAATTTAGTATTGGTTTTTGCACATTTGGAAAATCAGCGGGACTTACACTCCTAAGTTACTGAAATGTTTTGTAACACTTGCCCTCCATCTCTGTTTGCCATATTGATTGATTGATTGATTGATTGATGGCTTGACTTCTTGAGCGAAGATTTGGGAAGGGTTTTACCCACGCTTACTACAAGCACAATGATCAAGGGCATGTGGGATAAGCAGGGATAACTGGCTTGTGGCGGCCAAGCGTTCATGGTGATGTAGGTTTTTGATCCATCGATGTCAGCTCTTCCTATCATTGTTTACCGTATAACTTATATATAAAATGTAAGATTAAAATTAGCTTGATAGTTGTGTTTTTGGAGCTGACTTAGGTAGAATGCAGATGGTCTCAGGTAAAAGGTTACTTCAGTTTCTCCTCTGCTAGGAAAGTCTTTGTGAAGAAGATAGGAAATGCTGGCTGACAAGATGTAATGATGGGTAGTTTCAATGTACTATAATTGTAGTCACAATCACATGGGGCAAAATGTTGTTCCACGCACTGGCTGTTACCTGGATATGGCTGTAAGGCAGAGTTACCTGCATCTGTGATTTAAGAATTCATATAACAGTTGCTCTCTAGGTCCCTCCTTCCTGTGAAGAAGGACTAGCTAAAACATAAGAAGCTAAAATGAGATGTCATTAACTTTCCCCTTACAGCACATGCACTAATAATTAGAAGAAAATCTGGAAGCAGGGAAAGACACATTCACCACAAAAAGAAAAAGACCCAAATCTTTTATAACTAACCCATTAAGATACCAGTTCTGTAGAATATCAGTGCTAGCAGTACTATAATGAAAAAGAGAGTGACTTGAAAACAACGTTAACATTCTGCCTGAACAGTGTTTATTGCCGCTTCTTAGTCAAGCTCCACACAACAGAGCTATTGAAAATAATTTTCATATAGCCCACTGTAAAAAACACTGTACTAAACGCCCCAAACATGCTTCACAGGAGATGGCAATGTGAACACCTTTAAGATTTTTGAATCTGTAATTTCATAGGCTAAGTAGGAAAAATAAAGATATATCTGATACATTAAATACTTTTAAGCATTTCTGAATTGAACACGTCAGCAGTGTTTTAAATACTGCATCACATTTTCAAAGGAGAAATAATGTGGGTTTCTTGAGCTACACATAACTTTGTACTTTATTTTCTCTCTTACGTGCTCATAAACACATCTGAATTTGAACATGCAAACCACGTTTGTACAGAAATGTGGATGGGTGGATATCTGGCTCCCCAAAAGGCTTGCATAAATAGTATGTTTGCAAAAAGGGTGGAGGAACATGTTTAAAAGGAAGACCCAATTGATCCTAAAGAACATAAATGCTTTCTGGTAGACTTATAGTATCAGTTACAACATGCTGTTAACTGCATATGTCTGACGCCTGAAAAAAATAAATAACAAAAACAAGATAAGAAAGAGAAGTAATCTATCAGCAACATTAGGAAAAGTCCGACCTGTCTTTTGGTTCATTCCTGGAAGATGTAGGGCAATGCTGTTCAATTTTTGTCTGTTCCAGGACAGCATCTGCCACATTATAGGACTGGACCATCAGTGCATGCAGAGGATAAGCAAGAAGCAGTCCAAGAGAAATGAAGTTGGTCTAATGCCAGTTTTGCAATGATTGAAAGGGATGAGCTGCAGTGCAAATACAAAATGAAATGCTGGGAGCTGCCATGGGACAAGATGGAAAGTGGAGGGTCAACTTTTTTACTCCCTCTTTACTGGTATAGATGCAAAACAGGCTGTTTATTTAGCGTGGTCACTTTGTACTTGATATATTTACTAGGAGGAGTATCAAATTATATTGTCCCCTAAAGTGTTCACTGTACAACACCTTGTGCTCCCTCTGGTCCAACAGCAGTCGTAATCAATCAGACCAGTGAAAGCAATCATCTTTTCTTACAGCATCTAAGCTTTTACTGAGAATTTACAAAGGAAAACAAAGCATGTAATAATAGCAAACAAATGACAGCACAGTAAATAGGCAGTGGCACAGCAGGGTATTCATACCATCAACTCCAGTCACATGCTAAGTTAGGTGGTGAGGAGACCTGGGCTCTTTATCTAGTCAGTGAGGAGGGAAAGATCTGCTGTAGGGCAGTTCAGAAAAGCAAAGAAAGTCTCCTTATCTATTACTGCGTGTACTAGATAAACTGATTTGGGTATTATGATACTCCTTATGAAGCAGCAATAGGACAACTGCTGTAATGACTGGAATAGGCATCACGGCCCCATGTCCTATTGTTTTCCTTCTGAATTGTGGGAGAATATTAATTCGAAGAGTGGCCCTATTTAGAGAAGAAAATTCTGGGAAAAACTTCCATGACAATGCTCTGGTGGATTCAAAAATACTAGGCAAGCACAAGAAATCCTCATTAAAATATTAATAATGATATTTTTAGGTGGAAGAGAAGTTATGTCTACAGGAAGTCTGGTGTTATAACCAGAGCTTTGTGATGGTTCTAAGAGCCCAGGATTTATATCACGAAGCCAAATATCTTTGTAACTTGGATCACTAGTTTATACTACATTCAAACAGGAGCCAGTTCCGCATTGGACCAGAAGTAAAAATTTTAGGTTGTGCTTATTAAATCCTGTCTTTGTCAGACTGGCAGTAATATTTTGACATGATGTAAGGGAAAGGAACAGATAAAAACGTTGGATTTGAAGTAAATAAAGGCAAGACTATAGGAACACAGGTGTTGGCCTCGAAATATGACTGAGGGAATTTTCTCCAGCACTTGTGATTGGGATGTCATCTAAGTAATAAAAGTAATAATCCTAAGTAATAAAACTGCAGAAAGTGTTTTGTGGAAAGGAGAGTCTAATTTGAGGGTGCAGCAGAAATTATGCAAGAAACAGTTTCATTTTTCATTGTTGATAACCAATATCAGGAATAATCCAGTGAGAATCTATGTGACTGCCTATTTCTGCCAACCCTGCTTTCCATCCAGGCTACAATACTGGCCAGTGCTACAATACTGGCCAGTGCTTTAATGGCACAATCTGGCCCAAGATCGGCAATGATTCAAAACAGCCAACTCAGAAATGAAATTCACGGAAAGGGAAAAAGCAAAACAAACTCCATGTGAAAGGAAAAAGATCCAAACAATTGATGGTCTTTCTGATCCCTGAATGGATGCCAGTTGTCCTGAGGCAGTGAAGTAGCCAACAGATAATTCCAAACTTTGAAAGGCGTCCATATCACCACTTGGTCAGGCGAGGGAAGAGAAACAGCCTATTAAAAAAAAAACAACCCAAAACCACAACAGTCAACAAAAACAAAACAAACAAACAAACAAAAAAGGAGGGTAAACAGGAATACCCCAGCTTTCTGTCAAAAACCTTTATAAAAATGTCTCTTAAGATAAAATAGATTTAAGGATAGATTTCCATCTGGTCTGCCAAAACCACATTTACCTACCAGGTCTGTTCCTTGCTCAGCCGAAGTTTACCATCCCACAGCAATCCTTAGGACTCAGGAGAGCCAACAGCGAAAACTAATGAAATTGCACTTAGGTAAACTACAACAATGAACATGTGGAGTATACTCCATAGAGAAATAAGTGAGAAATTCATACTTGGCCACCTTGTGTTTGTGTGCTTGTGGGGAAAAGAGGCACAATCATTCACATTTGCAGAGGGAGTGAGCGAGCTTTCCAGATCAACCGGCTCCTTCATGACAAGAGCAGGACACGAGCCAGACATGTCATTCTCACTTTCTGCCTCTTTTATCTCTCGCCACAACTAGGGACTGCAGAGGGAAGATTGTTCTGGCTGGAAGCTGAGGGACACAGGTGGTACCAGCAGCTGCAAGCTCTTTAACTCTCATTGGCTCCACTTATTAGAACATGCATTCTATGTTTAATACATTGCATCTCATTGTGCGAGAACAAGAGTTGGAGGCTGGTGGTGCTGTATGATGGACTCTTGTATTGCTGGGAAGGGAAGGCAAGGTGGAGGCTTCTCCTAGTTAGAGATAATTAGAAGCTGGGGCTCCTGAAGAGAATTTGGTAACTCCACAAGAAAACCAGCTGTCCTTGATTACAATGATATATTAGTCACTCTAAGATAGCTGTGCCAGTCAGCATTTTGCAAAAGGCAAATAATGAAGTGATATTTTCAAGATATAAATATGTGGAGATAAAGCTTTATGCATGGCTTAGCACTGAATTGGGCTGGTTAGTTTGTTGGTTTTGTTGGTTTGTTTATTTTTTAATCACTGACCATAAAGAACAAAGGATTTTGGGAGGTCCAGGTTAGGTATCTTCCTTTTATTTTTTTTTTACGTGTAAGCATTACCACATTTTCGCTCTTCCCAAACGTATTCTGTGTGTCACAATACTGTTCACCTGTTATGCATATGGAGGATGTTCTTCCAGGGACAGTGTTATTTGATTCAGTTTAAGTTATCACATGCTCTGATAATTACGTATAATTCAGCTATTGACACCTGTGGGAAGCTGTTTTCTATGCTGCTTATTTCTGAAACTATTAAATGGAAAATATTGTTCACTCTAAATGGTTTCCTTATAATCTTCATTGTAAAAACTAGGGGTTCATGATTTGTTACTTTTGTTCAAGAAAGGTTTTAAACCAGGAATCTGCGTAAGTACAGGTCAAGTTTTAGTTTGGAGTGTGTAAGTTTCTGGAATGCATTTTTTTGAGAAAAGAATAAAGTGTGGAAGCAAACGGAAAAGGGAAGGAAAACCCACCATAGGTTTGTCAGTGGAGATTTTTGTCACGTTAAACTGATATTGCTCTTTGGTAAGATTTTCATAGACAAATGAAGTGCAGGTGATTTTATTTGCCTGGAGTTTCACATTGATGGAAAATTGCTGAGGTATAAAGGGAGAATTTGGTCAAGAACTTTGAGGTGTGGTAGAACAGGTTAAAGGGATATATGACAGTACTTTGTGGTGAAAGGTTAGGTATTGCAGTTACAGGTTCCTGCAGGCTCAGTCTTAGGACAGGCTTTACTTAATACTTTCATGGCTGACCATGTCATCAAAAGCAGGAGAGTGCTAATGGAATTTGCTGAGGTCTCCCTAACATTGGGAAACCTTGTCAAGGCTGAGGAAAAATAGTGTACATACCAGACAGGCAGTATGAGAGTCTTAAGCAATGGGGAGGGAATGCTACACAAGAGATGAACACAAAATTCATGGTCATTCACCCAGGAGTCAAAAGCAATTTCAGATGCTTTTTTATTTCTATTTTTCTTTTTTTTTTTTATTTTTTTAGAGCTCAACATCTAGGAACAAGATAGAAGTGAAAGAACTGGGTGTACAATCAGCCAGCCACATTGATGACTGAAACCCATCAGGCTGATCCTGTGGAAAAGGCAAATGTAGTCTTAGGATCTGCTGATGGCTGAATACAATCCAGAATTCTCAGTAGAAAGCCCATACCTATGTCAACTATCTGAAAATAATTCTGATCTATAGAAACATGTTAAGTTTTGCTGACAACAAATGAAATAGCATCCAGGGTTCTGAAACATATGAAAATGGGTACTGAAGCACCTGTCAAAATAATCACTGACAATTTATATGGATTATTCTCCAGATAACCAGATTTTACCTATAATTCTCTTGTTCTGTTAAACCTAAGTATAGTTTAAGCATTTCTTCATTTATCTTGTATAATAAGTGCGAATTTTCCCCAAACTTCTTTCCCTCTCCCTCCCCAAGCTCTTTGTGTGTTTAACTGACAGCAGTGTACAGTTGCGGAAAGATATTCATAGAGATCAGGAAGAAACTGGTATTTGATATCAAATAAAAATAAATTAGCAAAATGCAGTTAAACTCTGGATGGGGACTGGGAGAGTTTGTGCAGTGCCCCAGTACATTCCTGTCACATAAACAAGACAGCACGCATCTCATGAGCTTCTTCAGTCTCCCCACATCTCCCACTCCCAACCAAACTGCTTCAGGACTATACAACTGATTTTATTTTTGAATGCAGTGTGCAATTGTGTAATTCACAGTGGCATAATTAACAGTCCTGAGATCTAACATAAGTCCTTCTGTAGGAGATGCTGAGGAAACTTGGAAACTTACAGTTTATCCTAAACTGTCACCATTATGATCCACCCTCATTATTATAGTCCTTCCACTACATCATGTTATCCTCAGCAAGAGAAGTATTTTTCTAGTTCACTGAACTCTGAAGTATACTGAATTATCTGCTGTCAGGTTAGTGTACTTTAAGTCCATTGCAAAAAAAGCCTCTCTCGTATAAGTGACACCAAGCTTCTCTGACTCATTTCTGGGTTTGGTTGTGTTTGGTTTTGTGTGTTTAGCACTGTTACTATACTGACCTAGAAGATTAAAATGTTCATTTACTGACCAGCATTTCCACTATCTCTGTTAGCCCACCCTGAACATGAGACAACCCTTAAAAAACAAAAAGGCAGCATGAAACATTATAACTTTTTACCCAGTGTCAGTGGATCATTGAGTCTCTAGAACCAAGATTTCCATGTGCAGATTAACATTTCCTGAGACATTAAGTCAAGTAATTCTGAACACAGCTTGATTACTAGATGTAATCAAAGCCAGGCTTGCTGTTTGGGACCAGTTTTTTCCAGCCAGGGTAAGCACTGTTATTACCAAGTCTTGCTTTTCCTGGTTTTCATCTCGTTTACAGACTGGAAAAACAGAAATGTCATAAGCAACTGAGGGAAAACGAGGCTAAGTAGAAACTTGTCGTGGACTTGGCCTCATTTCACTCACACCCTTTCCCAATATTGCAAATAGACTCCTGAGAGCAAGCATCAATGCCATGCAAATCTAATTGGGAAAGTAATAAACAGAAACCTACTTGGATTGTTTTCTTGTTACTTATAACCCAGGAAGCCACCTAGAAATTGAATCTATTTCACTGAATCTGTTGACATGTTGTGAAATCGGAAATGAGAAAAAAATAAAAGTAGAAGTTTACATCACATAACAGGTTTTTGATGTTTACAGCTCAATGGTTTATGGCAGACAATAGTACCTTTCGGAAGTGAGAACCCTGCTAACCCTCATCACGGTACTGGTACTCTTTTGATATAAAAGTAATATTCAGCCTTGCTACACAGAATTTAAAGTATTAAAAATATTATCTTTTGCCTGGAGAAGAATGTAATTTGAAGAGAAATAAGCAAACATTCAGAGTGTGGAAGGAAAGTGGTACAGCGTAGACACTAGAAGAAAACTGTAGCTGTCTTCACACCCCAGTTTTGGGTTGTATTGGTGTTTTAAATTGATTCCTTTGGCAAATAGAATTGCTAGGTAACAGGATATGCCAGAAGAGCCTGCGAAGATACTTGGAGAATGGTCCAAATACAGCTACAAATAACATCATGCTGGTTTTGTGACGGTCACCTCCACATGCCTTCACTCAAGTCTTACCAGAAAACCACACATTCTCTACAAACATTCATTTCATCTTATGTATTTTCCAATGTAGTTCCCTTTTTTTTTCTTTCCTAAAACAACACCTTCCACGAACAAAGGAGCTGCCATTTCAAGAGATAAACACAGAAAACCTAATTTGCTCTATCAAGAGAGAATCATTAAGTATTTGAATTAAGATGATTGCGTTATTTTGAAAACTGCATAACAAAACCCTTGAGACTTGAGCCTTCACTGTCTAGATGGTGCCAGTCAGCTGGTTTCTTACGAAAAGAGTAACAGCTGAATTTTTTTTCTAGAAGGAAGTTTTCATAGGTACCAAGAAAACTTCTAGCATTTTATTTCCTGAAGAAAAGCAACCAGAGTGGCCAGAGATGTTGATGCATGTAGATAAATAGCAATTTAATTTTTTTCCTCACTGTCCATGTATAAAGTTTTCCCCTCCCACCGTAGTTCATTTGCTCTTACATTATCATTCAGAAACTATTTTTACTAAGCAATATCTGGGTCTCAGTGTGTGTCATGTAATGTAGATATAGATCCCTGCTGTGAAATCAATGATATGCAATGTTCTGCCCCAGAAAGAGATAGAAGTTGGCTATTAAGTGACATTATTTATAAAAAACATACAGTGAGAAGAATGTAGACAAGAGTGTGATAGCCTTTGTCTGCATATCAAACTTCATTAGTAGAAAACTCAATAATTTATTTACCTAATGGGGATATTAGGCAGTATTGCCTTCAAGTATTTTCAACAGTACACTTATGTTAGAAGTCAGTTTTCTCAAGACTGTAATTCAAAATCTATCAGAAGAAACAGCATATACACTTGTCCTGGGTTCAGCTGTAGCAGTCATTTTCCTCCTTCCTAGTAGCTGGTACAGTCCTACATTTTTGACTTTAATTTGAGAACAACACTGATAACACCAATGTTTTCAGTTGCTGCTCAGTAATGTTTACTGTAATCAAGGACTTTTCAGTCTCATACTTTGCAAGTGAAGAGGGGCACAGGAAGCCGGGAGGAAACATAGACAGGACACCTGACCCAAACTAGCCAAAGAGGTATTCCATACCACAGCACGTCGTGCCCAAGGTGTAACAGAGACTTACCTGGAAAAGGTTAGGGCACTGCAGAGTTGGACTGGGTATCGGTCAGTGCTCGGTCGGGCAGGGTAGGGTGAGTTATCTGTTGGTGGGTGGTGAGGTGCTGTATTCTCTTCCCTTGTTATTTCCTTTATCATTATTATTATTG